>CM034056.1:2293512-2325860 GCA_019804595.1 Bruguiera parviflora
ATATATATATATATATATATATATATATATATATAAATATAAATATAAATATAAGTAATATTTTTTTATATAATAATTAATAATTATGATTCAATGATATAAATTTATGTTTATTAATATTTAATTATTTATGTCTTTATAATACAATTTTTTTCAAATAAAAAAAAGAAAAGAAGAAGATCGCCCTCGGCACTCGAGTCAATGTAATGGAGAAGAATTTGAAAACTGGACTTAAAGCTTCGTCGGACGGGTAGCCAAAGGAAGCTTTGCCATGCTTTATGCAGGAGAGAAAATAGCACCAAGCAGATGAAAGAGCGGAACACTTTTATCTATTTTTTTTTTTTGGGGGGGGGGTTTAAAAAAAAAAGGAAACATAGGTTATGTTCTGTAATTTTGCAAAAGAACATAGTTCGCGAGTTCACTGGGGTTCCTGTGAGCTGGGGGGGGCTTGAAAATGTAATGTCATCGAGTTTTATTTCACAATGATATCACAAATTTCATCACTCGAAGAATTCAAATTGAATAATTACTATTTGATAACAAATTACATAATATAATAGTTCAAATATTTAGATAAGAATCAAATGGATCATTCTTATTCATTAAATAAAATAAAAAAATAAACAAAAAATAATTCTTTAAATAAAAGTTAAAAATTTAAAAATTCTAGTTCTACATCAAAACTAATTAAAATCTCCAATTTGTTTCATTTAAATTTACTCATGTTTTTATTTTTATTTTTTTATTTTTTTATGAATAGATTTTGAGGGTCACAAATTTAAGTTATTTAGATTTTAAATTTATTATATTATATTAAATAATTTTTTTGACATTAGAGTATGGGCACCCAGTCTGCTCTCTCTTTTTCTGTCGGTCTACTGCGTCGCGAGCCCGCCTTTCTTCTGCTCCGCCTCCTCCTCCTCCTCCGCCAAACTTGAGCTTTCTTTCTCTGTTCCAGAAAAAGAAAAAACAGAACTTTTACTCATCTGCCCCCACACAAAACTTGCCCAAACGAACACATGTGCACGAATCCATAAAAGGCTGTGTCCGTACGTGGGTCTGTGTGACTATCATCGAAATCGACATGGCAACGGCACCGGTGAAGCCGCAGCCGCAGCCACTTCACAACTTCCCACTTTCCCTCAAATGGGGCCAAACCACCGCTCTCGCCGCGGCGGCCGCCTCCACCAACCCAAACAGAAGCGGCGGCAGCCGCTCCCCTGTCCCTGACCCCGAGACGGAATCCGAGACGGAACCATTGACCCGACCAACGGTTCCCGCGCCACCTCGGGTTGGATCCCGGTCTGCCCGGGTCCATCGCATGTCGTTTACGTCCTGTTCCACGATTCTTCCTAAAGTGGGGCAAGCGTCGCCGGAGAAGCAGGCGTCGGTGGTTGTGGTGGAAAGCAACGGGAAGTCGTGGCAGGAACAAGCGGCGGTTTTGGACGGAAACAACGATGGAGCTCAATTTGAGGGCGAGGCAGACAAGCGTAGGAAAGAAGAGGAAGAAAGGAATTCTCGGCCGTGGAAACTGAGGCCGAGGAAGGGAATTATAAAGGAAGCGTCGGCGGAAGGGAATGAGCATACAGAGAGGGAGAACAATGGGTGCCAGGTTCAACCGAAATCGACGAGGCTGAGAGGATCGGCGGAGAACAACGGCGGCGGCGGTGTAGGCGGAGGAGAAGCCGCCGAGAAGAAGGAGAAGAGGAAGTTTTGGATAGCACTGTCAAGGGAGGAAATTGAGGAGGATGTTTTTGTCATGACCGGGTCAAGACCCCCCCGGCGGCCCAAGAAACGACCCAAGAACGTACAGAAAGTCCTAGATGTAAGAAGATCCTATCTTTTTAGTTTCTGGGGTTTCATTTTTTAGCTATGATTTTTATGATGTGTTTTTTTTTCTTTCTTTCTTTTGTAGAATGTTTTTCCTGGGTTGTGGTTGGTGGGTACTACAGCTGATTATTATAGACTTGCCGACAATCCAGGGAAGGTACGGCGGGTCTTCTTCTTCTTCTTCTATGTACATGTGCTCTTGCCTGATGAGTATACATTTATGTATTAGCAGCAGAATTTTTTTTTTTTTAATTGTTTCCTTATTTCGGATATGTTCTTTTGATATTTTCATGGTTGGTGACTGAGACGATGTTCTTGTTCATTGCAGAAATGAATGCTCTTAGAGCTGCCTGCTTAAGTAGTTCCTTATACAAAGGTTTCTCTCTTACTCGCTTTGTGGGTGTTTGTTGTGTGTTGACGTTGTTGTGGAATTCTTAAAAGTTTGTAATGATTTTTAGTGCAGAAGAGGATATGGGTCATCAGGTATTTATGGTCTTTCTGCAGAGTTTATAGGGCTCGGAGATTACCTTGCAATAGCGAGGCCTTGGTTGAGGTAATCTGTAGTCCAAAAAGAAGGAAAGGTGAAAATTTGATATGTGGTTTCTTCAAGGTCTCATTTTTCGTTGCTTTCTGGTTGTTGCAAGGGTATAGTGCAGTCATTTTTAGTTCTTCTGGTAGTTTTAACTGTAAAACAGTGACAGAATAGTGGTTGAATATTTTTTCTTTTCTTGTTTTTTTTTTTCATTTTCACTGCAAAGTCATATGTTTATATGCTTTTGCAAGATGTGATGTAATTGTTTGAGAAGGATCTGATTTCTTATTTAATCTTGCGCTATGTTTGACAGGCTTCCTAACTCCTGTGGGGGCCAGAATAGCAAGCTGTTTAGTTTGTTTAAGAACCTTAATTCCATACCTGATTTTATACTAGGCGTCGAATGCTTCCTTCATCTGGAAGATCTATTCTCAGTTCAGTTCAGCTTCATCTAGACGCCTGATGTGGTTGATTGTCAATCTGGGATCCTTTTTTGCCTTATGTTAGAAAAGGGAGGGATAAAAAGAAATTTAGTTCCTATGAGGCCACAGATTAGACACTTGATTGGGCTAGTCTAGTTTCCATTGTTCTTGTGCAGATTCTTGTTTAGGCATTTAGTTTAGATTCTTTGCATTATGGTGATGTTATTTAAGATGTTTCCTAAATTGGCATTTCATACATTTTGCTCTCCCCACTTTTCAGCTTTTGTTTATGGTTCACCGGGGAGTTGCAGGGTGCTGAGATAGTAAAGGTGCCCAATATGTTGGATGAAGGTGCATGCCAGCAAGGTAGGGAAGTTTGTTGGTTATCGTACCTGGACCCGAAAGTAGTTTACTGTTAGAAGAAAGTTTAGGTAATAATCAAATCAATAAACTTCTTTCAAATCCTTATCACCGTTGGCTTTCTTCAATATTTTTAGATTTTTATCAAACCAGGGGTGTGTGCGAAAGTAGCTTATGGAATCGGGAGAAACATGAATTCTTTGAGTTTAAACAAGCAAGTGCTAGATGGTGCTAGGGAAATTTCTTTGAAATTCTTAACAACGTCTATGTCCTTTGTTTATCATTAACTCCACGGTAAACACCTTTGTCTCTGTGGGATTGTAGTTTTCTCATATCCAGTTTTATGGTATCATTAATCAATTTTATTTTAAATCAACTGTGGTGCTTGGATGGATAAGAATTACGAGGCATACAAACTAATGCATCGAGGCCATTTAAAGATAGTAATGCTTTGTGGTCATATACATATAATAAGACTAATCTCCATTTTTGCTATTATTTCTAAGACCCTTGATCTTGAAGAATTCATGTCTAACATATTTCCCAGGATAAGGGTAGAATGCTTCTAGCTGTATTAGATGAGAAGGTCTCCCAGCTGTTTTCCTGTGCAACATTTGGAGATGTATCTGAATCAGACCCATTTATGTAAATGAGTTCATATGAGAGTTTTTCGCCATGATTAGTGAATATTTCATTGACATGACATAGGCAAGATGGAGACAGATATAAATGGTAGACAAACTACTTAGTAATTAAACTATTCATCTACCTGCATCCATCTGTAGTGATTTGGTCAAGCTCAATGCCAGCCTTCTTGGCCCAATCACTTGATGAGGTGGTTGAGAGCCTTCAGGACTTGCTTAGGGCTTTTGTTGTATTACCTTTCTGACCTCTTTCCGTAAACTATTTCTGAAAATTGAGTAATCCTGTTTCTTTTTATGGCTATCTACTGAACGTTGGAATAGTGGATGGCACTTTGCTATGGATAAAATTGGATCTGGGTGATTGCAACATGGAGCATCTTCTTAGTGTTTACCATTTAGAATTTACGAATGGTGTTGCGGATGGTTCTTGCGGTATGAGAAACAAAAATGGGTTGTACTACTCTTTTGCATGCTCACTGCCTATCTGTACTGGATTAAATGTTGGTCTTCTGCAGAATGAGAGTGAATTGTAATTGCCACTTTGTGATCTCGGTACTCTCCATTCAATGCTACTTTTTGTTTGTGTGCACAAAATGTTTGGTTTAGTATTTCCACGGACACTGTCCTTCCTTGTGCCCTCAATGGGAGGATCTCCTAACTTCTGGGACACCAGCAATGCTCCCGCATTTTAGGCTTTGTGCAAGAAGCAAGTCTGGGTGCTACTTTTTGTTGGGTGTCCATGTCACCACGTCATTCATCTGCGTTCAACAATACTCTGCATTAAGCCTTTTGGTTAAGTTTCCCACCGACAAATCCTTCAATCTTTTTTCTGCTGGTCCTCGGAGTTGTTTCTGGAAATCCATTTTTGTGGACTCCACCAGATTGGTTAAAAGCAAAGCCACTTTGGCTGCAAAGATTGAATGGGAAGCACAGAAAATTTGCATTTTACTGTCAGAATGTTGACCTTTGGTCAAGCAAAGGTACTACCTTTAAATGTTAATGAGTGCTGGAAATTGGAATGGTGCATGTAACGTTTATGTTATGATATTTGTTGCTCGCTCCTGTCCAATATCATGCATAAAGGGTCTCGCTTAGGTGCAAGCATATGGACCTGTATGAAGCTATTCTGGGACGGGTTTTGCGGGTGCTGTGTTGGCTGACCTTTTTTTTTTTTTTTTTTTCTATTTAGCTTTGACACAGTCACTCGTGTATGGAAAAATTTATCAAAAGAAAGGGAAAAAAAAAAAGAAAAGGGAAGACAAGAAAAGTTTTTCTGTGTCTTTTGAAGTGCTATTATTGTATTATATCAAGAGCACTAAAGCAAGCAAGAAAGCCCTAAAGAATGTCCTTTTTTTTTTTCTTTTTTCTTTTCTCAAAGAATAACATGACCCTTCTAGAATAGAATAAGAATGTATTTTTTTGAGTGAGTGTCACGGGCTTTATCAATTATACGGTTATGTTGATATGCATAACTGTAAAAGAGAAATATTAGAATAATGGTTAATAAAAAAATGATTTTATTGATCTACATTATACATTTAATAGTTTTATATTACCAAGGAGATTTTGTCGTGAGAATTGACATTACTCTTTAATATAGTGGTGAGGGGTGAGCACATATGCTTTGATGACCAAACAATGGTTCCGTGAGCATATTCAACAAACTATATGTATAATGGCCTCAGTTGTACCATCTCAAAATAAATAGAACTGTATATACTGAATTGCGTCTAAAAATCGAGGGCCTGTTGCCGCCACTCATTGATGGATGGAAATATTCCTTATTATTACAACCCCTCCTTGAGTTTATTTTATATTCCTATATACTGATAATATGTCCCTTTGGATCAAAGAGAAAATTAAAATTAGGAAATTTTAAGTGAAACGTTTTTATTTGTTTATTTTTCTCGTAGAAGATTATAGGAAAGTCAATGCATTTTCGAGAGAGCCCCGGAAGTTTCTTCAGTTATTCAGTACAAGTATTGGTCGGTATTAAACACAATCGAAAACCCATTGATTATTAAAGCAGTCCTAAATAGCATATGATAGAAAAAAGCTAGCATGAACAGTAAATCATTATATCTGCAAATGAGTTCTGGGTTTCTATTCAAACGACAAATTTAAGTTTGCACCACGTATTGTATTCCACGATCATTGAAAGCGGTGTTGCAGATGAGTTGATTCGAACTGAGTTAAATTTTGTTATGTTCAGATTTAGTTTATTTAATAAATGAGTTAAACGAGTTTGAAAATAAGACGTGGTTCCAATGTCAATTAGCAACGAGTTGAGTTGGAGCCTAAACTATTATTATTGAGCTAAACTTTTTAACTTTTTAACAAACATTTTGTTTTATTATATAATATTAGCAAAACAATTAAAATTTTTTAAAAATGTGACTGTTATACATAGAATTAGAAAACAGAAAATATTTATTTTAATAAAACCAACTTATTAAAAATAAATATTTAATTTTAGTGTGTATATATGTGTTTGGGGGGGGGGAATTTTTTAAATGAATTTCACAAAAATTACTTTTATGACATGATAATGAGTTTTTTAAAAAATTATAAAGAAAAAATTTTTAATAAGTTGTTGCATGATTCATTTAAGAAATAAACTTGTTAGCGAGACTTGAGTGTTATTTATTTAGTTAAATGAATAAATCTAAGTATAAATAATAATAATAATAATAATAATAATTTATAGACTGGATTCTATTGGGCCTAAGGCTCTTACTTGGACTACCCACTTTTATCAATCTATTGTTATTGGCAGCTCGGAGTTGGGCCAATTAGATAGACGAGTGTGAGTTACCTGAGCCATCTTGTTTCAATTTTCTTTCTCTTCTTTGTTTTTATTCTAAGATTTCTTCTTCAATTTTTTTGCGTTGTGTTATTCAGTTACATTTTCATTGGTAATAAGTTTTTCATCCGTAAAAACCAAGAAAAAAAAAAGAAAAGAAAAAAAAGGGAACTTGTGTCTTCCAACAAGCAACTTGATCCCGTAACGATCTTGATCCTCGTTCATTTGTTGGAGATACTAGACCATGGAGATAATTTAGGATACTTTCAAAAAGAAATTCACCGATGGGAAAGGAAAGGAAAGTATAGTTTGTTTATTATTATTGAAAATTGTAAAAGAAGGGTTGGTATAACCAACGGTCTCGTCAAAGAGAATTACACATTATTAATAAATAAATAATTTTTTGTAAATATACATTTAATTATACTAATACTCTAATAATTTATTTATTTGTTTAATCTAAGATCTGTGGTTGATAATAAATAATCTTTTTATCATTAGAGTGTAATCAAAATATAATAATTTTGTTGTTCGAGTAATTGTTGTAAGAACCGTACTGGAATAGCCGGTCTGACCTCTGATTAACTTCCACCGTAGAAACCAAAAAATCATGCCACGTCTTGTCCGATCCCATTTCTTTGGCAATTGCATGCCCAGTAACTATCCATATTTATTGTTTCTGATTACATGTTTTTGTGTCTTCCCCGTTTTTTGTTTTTTTTTTTTTTTTTGGGCTCTTTGGTTGGCCTCAGCTCTTCCCTTTTTGGCAAATGCAACCCGTGAAAAAGCAACCGCGAACAATTATTATTCGCAGTCTGGAAACCTGGAATTCGATCCACTTCTCTGATGACACCAGCCTTTTCTGCTAAACCACGAGCAACCCATGTTTCGGCCGAGATTATTAGGCCCATAAAACTACAGGAACATGCCCCCACGTGCACGTCTCTTCATGTTTAAATGTACATACTACATACATTGAACAGCCGAGAAGGGGGCAGCCCAACTTACTTGGGGACGGGGTCAAGAGTTTGACCCTGCCCCTTCCCCAAAAAAATCAACAAAATGTGAAGTTTGGGTTTTTTTTTTTTTTTAGTACTTTGTACACTGTTTTTTTTATTTTTTGGACTTGTTCTCTCTTTTAAGATTTGATGGGCTAATTAATTATTATCAATAAATTAAAAAAAGAACATGCATTGAGTTTGAAGGATTTTGGATTTTGTTCATTTTTCATTATAGACTTAAATTATTTTTAATATGGTAGATGTTTATTCAGTATTTTATAATGGATGTGCCTTTCGCTATTACAAGCTAAAATGAGAAAATAGGTGTTACAGGGTTAAAATTTTCATTCAAAATTCAGACTTTGTGATGACATTAAATTTTACTTAGTTTCAACCAAATTGTTCATATAAAACAAACACAACATTTATAGAAATTACTTCTCAATTTTTATTATTTTTCATAAAATATATAAAAAATGTCAAGACCTCTCGTATAAGTGTTCTTTCAATACTTTTTTTGTGTGTTTTCAATTGTACTCCTTGGTTGTCAAACTACACCTATTTATAATGTTAATAATTGACACTCCCAATTAACTAGAGTCATGCATGACTTGGCTACTAAGTCAATCATTCATAGTGGGGCTCCCCACTCCGGGATAACCTCTCTACTAATTCATTAGATCATGCATCTCCATTCAAGAAGAGCTTGACATCTCATTAAAAGTTTCTTGCTTTTATATTCTCCTTCCTTTAAGGAGGTCTTGCTAACACATTTGGCTGCGACAAGACTTCTAAAAACTTATAAAACTGCCACCTTTCTCACTGCCACGTTTTAATGGAAATAAACATCCACTATCTTCTATTTTGATGGCATATAGAGAGTCAGTTCTACCATAATCCGCTCTATAACCTTCTAGGTGCTTGTTGGCCATAACCAATCTTTGTTTGATGCTAACTTGAGCCTGTGATCGTGCAACAGCATGTTGTTATTGCCAAAACTATGAGTTATGGTGTTAACCTTATTAACTTTGAGAGACATGCACTACCTCCTTATAGTGCATTAGGGAATCTAGCCTTCTGTTAGGATGACACCTCGAAATGCTCGTGTGATTACTCCCTTGATTGGCAATTGGCTCGCCCAACCTACTACCAAATCAGTAATCTAATATTCTTTTCCTTTACACCAATACCTTAATCTGCTACTCCTTAACTACAATAGGTGCTTGCTTGGTGTCAATGTCAAAGCCTGCATCTACCTCGACTTACTGTCATGCACATTGACTCCTATATTTACGTTATTTCTTTTGACGTGCTTTTCTCATGCTAATTTCATGTCAAATATTGATACAAGACATTACCAATGTTTATATTTTCTTATTTAGGGATTTAGAGGACTAGCAAATACCTATTTATAATGTTGGTAATTAACACCTCTAACTACCTAGGGTCATGCATGACTTGGTTATCAAACCAATTATGCATAATGGGGCTCTTTAACTCGCATCTACCTCTCTTAACTTGTTGTTATACAAATTGACTTTTGTATTTATTTTATTTCCTTTAGTATTTATTTTATTTCCTTTAATATGCCTTTTTTCACGTCAATTTTATGCCAAGTATTAGTATAAGATATCACTAATACTTGCATTTTCTTATCTAGAGACTTAGGAGGTTAACAGCAAGGCAGGGAAGGCAAATGTCACCATCAATGATCGATCAAAATAGTTTGGTATCTATCTAACCATGGCTTTAGCCTCAATTCTTGAAAAGATAACTTAGTAGATATAAATAAGTTCTTAAACCTTTATTAGAGATGTCTTAACTCAGATTATTCTCTGTTATGCAGCCGGCTGTTGAATGGAGATTTAACCCCACAACTTTCAGAAAATTTGACAAAGGCTATTTCCCTTTCTCCCAATCCTTCTAAAGGCGAACCACCCCGTTCTCCTTTCCTTATTTATTTATTTATTTTTCTTGAAAAACATGATGGCACACTCACAACCGATTGATAAATTGTTAATATATATATATATACACACACATACATATAGTCCAAATCTGTTTGGCTTATGCCACCCTTGCATTTCCTTTTTGATGAAAAGTAATTCTTTTTAGCCAAAATTTAGTTTGCTAACAACATCACAGGCTCTTCGCTTGTTTCATATAAGGTATTTGAATATAAGAATGCACACCCAAGTCATAAAATACTAAGTTCGTCTTTATAGGATAATCCACGGGTAGTTGTCGGACCTATATGCAAGCGGACTTACTCCAAAGTTGTGCCTTAAAATGTAGTAATTGCTTGAGCGGTCATTTCTCCTTTTTCTTGAGAAAAATAAAGTAGTAATACGAAAAGACTAATATAGTAATAATAAAAAAATAGATTAATTATACTACTCTTTGTTTTTTATTTTATTTTATTTGTTGTTGCGTAATAGTGTGCTTTTATCTCTTGATTCACTTTGCTAGCTCTGATCATTTGATTTTGTGCTGTCCTTTGTTTGACGCTTGAATTTTACCCAACTGATCATCAAACTCGAAAAACCTCCCAGTTTGATAGAATGAAACGTAAGTATCAAATAAATCGACAACTCATGTAGAGTCATGATTTTAGATGGTTGATTTCTGGGCTAACTTAATTTAATCGAAAAGCGCATGCCAGATACACAGGGAGACGTATGAATCATGAATCTTAAAACTAACGAATCATTAATGAGTCCAACAAAAGAAGGGGATGACACATAGACGCAAGTCACGTTATGTTTAATTAAACCAAAAGGGCACAAGAATTGGCTCGCGCATCAATAACAAGGTCTTTTTGTGTATTGCAGTAGTCTCAGCAACATTAAAAATCAATTGTGGTGAAAAATCTCAGCCGTTCGAACAAAGACAGATTATTCGCGTTGAAATCAGCTTATTCATAAGAACTTACCTCATTGCTGTCCGTTTCTCTAAGATTCCAATTTTGGTCAGACAAAATGAAAAGCATGCACCCATTTATCAACCGCGCCAGATGGTTTGATCTAAAGTATTATTTCTCTAAGGTTCCTTTATATATATGTATATATATATATAGAGAGAGAGAGAGGGAGAGAGAGAGAGAGAGAGATCTTTCCCTTTTTTAACAATTCGCCAAAAGTGCATACCATGATTCTTCTGTCGACCGATGACTGCATGCATTGCGCGATGAATGTGAAGAAGTAAACCATTATCTAAATTATTTGTTTTACACACACACACACACACACACACACACACACACACAAGTAGGCCATGTTCATGGGCAAATGAAGTTTCATTGTTCCAAGGCTGCAGGGGACATCCTTACTAGAAAACCAGCGAAGTAAGGGATAGTTTAATCATTCTATAAATGCTTACAACCAAGCAAATGTTTTGTTATGCTCAAATGATCATTAGTGGTCTCATCACTAAAATATTTGTATAATCACAAGCTGTTGGGGTTCTCATAGATTTGCAATCTAAAGAATCTTCAAGTGGGCTTCGATGCACTAAAAAAATATGGTCATGGAATGATTATTTGAAGGATGTAACTTTCATTATTGGAGGCGATGGCATGATTAACAGGTAAGTGTAAGCTGATAATTATTATCTTATAGAATGATTATGGAGCTTTTTTCCGACAAAACTGGCATTTTAAATGATGAAACTATCATGTGGCATCCTATTGATTGCGAGGATCTCCAGTCTCCCAGAAATCGCACAAAGAGAAAGAGAAAAGTCCATAACCGAACATGCTACCCCAATTGAAATCCTCGAACTCATATGCAGTACAGTTCAGGTTCCAAAAGCTAACCTTGTCACCCGCACGTGAATGCCCTGTTTTTGTTTTTTGTTTTTTGTTTTTTTTTTTCTAATTTTGATTCATTGAGAATGGGTATGAATGTCTAACAAATGATTGACTATTGAGACACTTAAAAATAATAATAAAAAAAGAACAATTTTTCTAAGACCGTCTGCGGACAGCACGTGCAGTCCTCGCAATAGAGCTTTAGCCCAAAAAAAAAATAATAATAAATAATAATAATAATAATAATAAAAGAAGTAAAAAAAAAAAAAAAAGATTATATGCGCATGAACGGTAATCACATGGTGACCAGCTCGGCCAACCACATGGCTTGCCACGTTGGGGCCGACATCACCAATCCAAGCAAATCTGCCTGTTTTTTTTTTGTTTGAAACCTCAGTTAAACACAAATTTTTAACGTGAGAAGAATATAGACTCACAAAAAATTAACAATCACGATCGCTGTGTTAAATATTTGCGGTCTTATTTTTATACAATTAATAATTTTAATTTTACATTTTTTATTCGATTTATTTTCATCTCAAAAACATGCATCTACATAATGGAGAACTCTTTTGTTCTATCGTCTACACTTCTCTGTCTTATGACCACACCAAAGAATTCGTTTCAGTTGTGCTATTAAAATTAACAGATTTTATAATGATTGCATACAAATTCGTATATAATAAATTTTGTGGCCGAAATTCAAAATATTAGATCTTATGGGATGTGTGTGTGTGTGTGTGTGTGTGTGTGTGTGTAATTTGGACTTGTGTATAGTTTTATTTCAACTTTGATTCGGCTGTTTGGTTGTAATCTGTAATTAGGTGATTCTGCTTTATGGGTTTTTGTGGGTCAAATGGCTATATGTTCTAATTAGTTGGATTTTCTTTTTTTTTTTTTTGGTCATAAAAATTAGAATTTAAACCATGAACTTCAAATTTAAAATTTAAATAATTCTATTATTAAATTTTCTGACTAAACCCCATACTTTGAAGGTAAGTGTGCACATAGAGCGTGAATACACATTGGCACGATGATTTGGGAAAAAGAAAAACATAAAGAAAAGGAATCAAATTGGAGGGAAATGACCTGGAAGATTGACCATTGACCGTGGACAGCAAAGACAACGCGAGTTTGACCAAAGTGCACGTGCGGGTTCCGAGGGGTACACGTGTGGTTTGCCGTCCCGCGGGGTGGGACAAGGGTCGTAGGGGAATGATGCGCCACGTAGGACGCACATGGCTTGCCATAATGGTGCGCTTCGACTTTAGGAGCACTCTCGGCGAATCGTTGTTTAATTACTTTTTTGCCATTTACTTTTCCTTTTTTTCGTGCTAAATGTTGCCCACCCTTTTTTACATCCCAACGCCCTTGAAGTTTTAAATTTGCAATATGAACCTCCGATATTTTTAAATTTTGATAATTAAAATCTTTCGAACAAGATTTTATAGATTTCAGTAACGAAAAGGGACTAAAACGGCGTCGTGTTACAATTATTTAATTTTTTTAACTAAAATTACAAAGCTTATTTTACTTCTTTTTTGCATTTATTTTATTTCTTTTCATCAAAATTGTAAAGCTCATTTTCATCCCTTATTTTCTACGTCAGTATTTCCTAAATCGCTCCTAAGAAATTAGAATGAGTTTTAAATAAAAAAAATAGTCAAGATTATTATAAATTATACATTAATTAAATAAAAAAATAAATTTAAAGAATATATAATTCAAATAAAAAATTGAAAATTCAATTATAAAAATTTAAGGGTTTTTTTTTTTTTTTTTGTATGCATATCCCTGAATTTGAACAAGTTAAATGCGTTAACTAAAAATCTTTTGAAGTCCAAGTTGTCTTTGTACAAACAACCACTCATGTCTATTTTTCCATTGAAAACTTGTCTGTCACTATGCACCAGGAATGACCTCTCCAAACCCAAGCAAATGATAAATAGAATAAGAAGAGTAATGGAAGGAAAAGAAAGCCCCCCCCCCCCTCCACAGCCAAAGTAAATGAGAAGTGTAATGAGCGAACTGGTATCCGAAATCCGGGACCCACTGAAACCAGGGATCCCAAAAATCCACCCGAGTGGGACACAGGACGCAAAGGATTGAACCTGCCCACGGGATGGATAGAGTGACAGAGATGACAAACGTGGTAATTGAGAGACTTGAGAGACGACGACACATAGAGGGCTCAAGTTCACGTGAGGATCACGTGAGCTTTTGTGCCTCTCGGGTAGGTTTGTTGCGATGGAAAGTCTAGGTGGGGTTCATCCCCTGGTTGTCGGGTAACCAGGAGGTCCAATCATTTCTGTCTTTGAGCAATAATTTAAGAAAACAAAAAAAAATAATTATATATATATATATATATATGACCAAATCATTATTAAGTTTAAAAGAGAAGATTCAAATTTTGTATTTATAAAGTTAAGTGTGGAGTTTTGTTTTTTTGTGCAACTTGCGTTCAAATTCACATGGAAATCACGTGAAGGGCAACTAGTCTCGTACGGTCAGGCCCCACAAAATTGTCGGGCAAAAGCGAGAGGAGGAGGGAGGGAGGGAGGGAGGGAGAGAGAGAGAGAGAGAAGAGTAATTCATTATCCGAGATTGTGTGAAAAGGAAAACGTGGGACAGCTACCACGCACGCTCGCGAGGACAGCCACAATCATCACCCAACATCTTGTCTCACCGCGATCATCACCACATCAAGCTTCATCATCCCCTCCATCCCCCCCCCCTACGCTTTGAAACCAGAGATGATTATCTGGCTTGCCCCATCTTTTTTTTATTCACGAAAATACCGGAACGAAAAGAACAGGTACGTGTAGATATAATTAAAAGTGAATAAAAATAATAAAAACTGGTAGTCTTTTATAGATTGTGTTTATTTATTATTTTTATACAGTAATAATCAACGATTAATTTGTTAAAAGTTAGTGAGAGAAAAAAAAAAAGGGTGGTGGGTCTGAGGACATTGCAAAAGATATTGCGCACTCCAATTTACGAATTTACATTTTTAAGATTTGAAGAGAAGTGAGGATCGAACTCTCTCAATTAATTATGTGTTGATTATTTTTGTGTTCCTGCAGTTGTTTCTACTTTAATTTTATGCTACACGAACGGTTGATGGTGGCGTCTTGGATAATCAACTGTGGCTGGATGGGAGAGTTTTTGTAGTGGTGGGGGTGTTTTGTAAAAATGTCATGTGGGGGAGGGGTGTGCGTGTGGCTGCTATAATTGGGTGGGTCGATGCTCTCGGCCATGTTGACTCTCAAATTCAATTGAGCCAATTATAGCAAGCACCCGCCAGTCTCTTCATGGGAAGGATCCAGATTGTCTTCCGTTTAATAGTCTCACTAATAATTTGATTTGAGCCATCAACAGACAAAAAAAAAAAAAAAAAGCCCTCGACCTGAAGGCTATTGTGGCCAAAATTATCAAACCATTTCTCTTTTGATAATAATTTTCTTCTATATGAACTTTTCCGTTGAAGATATACAAGAAATTAATGTAACCAGTGTGACTAAAACTCGATGAAGAGACTATAATCGTGTATTGTCATATAACTTAAGTCGTAAACTTGAAATTCAATTCAAAATCTAGACTTTATTCATAGTTAAATTTTCTTCTCCTGTCAAATAGGACCAACCCAAAAAAAAAAAAGAAAGAAATCTTATAGCTAAAGTTGTAGGATGATGAGTGTGTTTATATATATATATATATATATATATATATATTTATTTATTTATTTATTATTATTATTTTAACATTAGAACTAAAACACATATTTTGTGGAACCTCCCTCTAAGAAAAATTGTTCATAGAACATAGGAAAATTGGAGGGACAATGTAATGTTATCAACCTCATGTAAGCTCGTTGTGTTGGGGTAGGGGTGTAAACGAGATCAGTCAAACAAGTTTCGGCATGTGCATATTTGATTGGTATTTTAAATTCAATTCCATCGATTTGGTCATATTCTAAATGTATATAAAATTGTATTATATTTCTTAAAAATCGTATTGTTTTTGGCTCTATCCGTGAGAATTCTCTGTGACCTATTATTAATTGACGTGGTCTAACAGTTAAGGGATTTGCTTGTACCGTGTAGGCCACGACTTTGAATTTTCATCGAAATATTTTATAAGATTAAATATATACTTTAAAATAAATTTTTGCAAGAGTAGTTAAATTTTACTATTAGATATTATAAAATTTATTATCTTATGAATTTAATAGCATATACATCAATTTATTGCGTAGTGCCGAGTGACAATATAAAAAATTAAGAAGTTTATGGGCAAGTAATTAATGTGACTATAAGTCAAAATCTGTACCAGGTCATAGCAATGACTCAGCCCAAAAAAGAAGCTCAAATAGTACATTTGCAAAGAGAATGCCTCCACATCGCGGAGACAATAATTGAATGTTCATCCTATTTCCTATGAAGTACGAATTGATTTGTCTAGAAGCACAATAAAAAGTCATGGAGTCGAGAGAAGTTTTACCGTTGAAATGCGGTGAGGCTGCTTTTCTTCTTGTAATTATTAGTGCGGTTTTCATGTCTCGATCTTTCCACGGGGGCTCGCCCGGAGTCTTCTTCTGGATTATGGTTGTTGAAATCGTTTGTTGTTGGTTTCATTAGAACGATTTACGACTCCATATAAAGTAGAAAAGGCTTTGAAAAAGAAAAGTTACAATACATGCGGTATTATTCTAATTACCATTTTTATTTTTTAAGATATACGATCATAATTAATAATAAAAATTATAACTATATACATATATATGTATCAAATAATCAAATAATATAATAACACTTTACGTAACAAAAATATTAAACTAATTGTATTTATATAATGAAATATATAATAAAAATGAAAACAGTTTTAGATGAGAAAATAAAAATGCATTGACCTTTCAATCTAATTTTATTTTAATTATTTTTTCTGTTCTCATATCCACAGCAATAACAATTTTTCTTTTCGTTCGTTTTATCACCGGTTTTATATAATCGCATGATATCAAAATAAAAATTAAGCATCGTGTTCTAGGCATGCCAGTCAGAAAATGACCGTTAAATGTTCGTACTCGACGAAAAAGACTCATCTTTCTAGATATCTTTTTTGTTTAATGAAAGGGTTCTTTATTGGAAAGCAATTGAATTTTTTTTATTTATTATTTTTTTTTATAAAAAAGGGGAACACTTGCATTGACCTTTTTAAGTTACTGTTTCTTCTTTTCCAAGTTGATGAGTGCATTTGGGGCTCACCGTGGCCAGCGGAGAAAAGTAAAAGAAATTGACGCAGAAACACTTGAATGACATATTCCTAACCCAATGATTAAGCCAACCTTAAGAATCCGACAAGAAAAGAGAAAATTAAAGCCTAACTATGATCAAACACCTTCCTCAGCCGTTCACATCTTGTAATTAGGCTTTGTCACCACTGCATCGCGTTGTCATATTTTTTGAGCTATACAAAGCATACAATTAATTAAATCATAACATATTATTTTTCTATGTATCATAATCAAAATATGACATATCAGATGCACCCACGAGACAAATTGTTACGTGTTAAGATTTGTCGGTCGTATATCATTGAAGGTCTGATATACCATCATACCCAAAAAAAAAAAAAATATATATATATATATTGATACAAATTTAAATTTTTATTATTAAAATTTTATATTTTAATCATGTAAAAAAAGATTTAAAATTAACAAAAAAAAACTCTATCATATAATTTATTATGTAATTCACGACATTTCATCACGATATCCTAAAAAAAAGAAAATCGTGTTAATATAAAATAATCAATCTTAATATTAATGGCGTGTTACTTTGGGAGTTTTTGTGAACGAGTTATTAGGTTGTGTCACATTTGTCATGCTTAAAATAAATAAATAAATTCAATATGTAAAAGAATTCCTTGTTATTTAAAGACCGTCGAAGCGAAAATACAGGCAACCAAGAAAACGAGTGGGTTTGACGGGGGACTGATTAAGGAAGAGTTCAAATGATTGTGAAGTAGTGTGTGTCGGGGCACGGAGAGACAAGATGACACACGGGTGGGGGGGTGGCTGCAGGTAAGTGGGGACCACATGGAAGAACGAGGGGCACGTGTCTCCAGACAGGGCATGTTGGTCCACGTGAGTTCGACTGGACGAAGGTAGCTTTTTTCATTTGTTTTTTTTTTTTTCCCCATTTTCCGCACCCATCATCCCACGTGAACTCCACTCTCCTTTGTCCCCTGCCCACCCCCCCTCTCTCTCTCTCTCTCTCTCTCGCCATTCCATCATTGCTCTTGCCCCTTTCTTCGTTGTTCATTTTGGCTCATCAGCTTGGCTTGACCTGCAAGCTATACACAGCCATACACAAATTTTATTTTCAAAATTTTTCTAATAAACATACGATTTATCAGTAGTTTGAGACTAAACTTGTTAGTTAACGGGAGGATTTTATTTTCTTGTCAAATGATCTTTAATTCTTGCAAATTTTTTTTTAATATATCAAATCTATTTAAAAGAACATTTTAATTTTGATTATATATGAAATAGTTTGAACATATACGGATGATAAAAAAAATTAAAAATGCAAAAATATATTGAAGTCAAACGCAAACGCAATACTCTTGATGATGATGATGATGATGATGCAATTCCTGTTCTGCTAGGTAATGATGAATTAACACAAAAGGTACAAAAAAATGATTGCCTTTTAATGGGTATGAAAAAACATAGCATTATAGCGTATAAACGGGGGGAGAGCAATGTTAGAAGTAGAGGACTTACGAAAGTCACGAACATGTAGAAAGCCATAAATTAAATTTTGCTTGAAATTTTGTTACAGAAACTATCGTGACTGTTTATTTCACTTATCAAAAAACAAATTTTTAATGGCTACTAAAATGAATTTCGTGAATTTATTAATGTAAAAATCAATACGCAATATCAAGTGGAAAGGAAAATAATAACATGCAATGCAAGAGCCAATTCTTAGAAAAATTTTGAGATTCAAAGCTCAGCTCATTTAAAATTCTCACGTAAATTTTCATAGAGTAAAAAAGAAAAAAGAAAAGTAAAACGAGAATAAAACCAAAAAGGAAAATAAGTATCTCCTAATTTAACACGTTGGGGATGGGAATTTTGGATTTGATGCCGATGGCAAATGGGCATTCATTTCGGGCACAAAAGACCCCCAAAGCGACGAGTCGTAGCCATCAAACGGTTTCAGCTCTTGCCCATTAACGAAGCCTTTTTTAAAAAAAAAAATTTAATTTTCTGTGGTTGGAAATAAAGCGATTTTTTTTTTATTGAAAAAGAAATATGAAAAGTTCAAGACAGCGACCTTCTCATTCAGGGAGGGGCCCTCCCCCGGGCGGCGATGGCACGGAGAAAAGATTTTTGTTTTGAATGGAAGAGATAAGTGGGGTGAGGACGCGGGACCCACACGTGATTGATCAAATTATAAAAGTTGTTCTGTCTGTTTCCACTTTTTTTTTTTCCTTTTTCGTAAAAAATAAAAAATAAAAAATTACACTCGCATTCCCATTATATATATATATATTATTATTATGTTTTATTAGATAAATATACTTAATTTTATTAAGTATTTTAATAATTCTAATTTTTTAACCGTTAGATCAAACATTGGGTAGTAGTTGTCTACTCAATGGTGGGCTACGCGGAACAGGCTCTGTGCCTAATTATATATTATGCTCGTCACAAGATATATTCTGGCCCCAGCTTGCAACCTATGTTTGATCTGGACCGCAAAGGTGTGTATTCAGGCTTGATCTGGGCCGTTGGTTGATTTCACAAATGTGATTAAAGCGTGAGGTGTTTTCAGGTGTGAGTAGCCCACCCTTTCGATGCTTACATATTCGCGGCGATACGCATCTTTGCGGTTTATTTGGTTCAACTTCAGAATAGTGAACTCAACCTAAAAAGGTGAGATTAACATGAAAATTATATATTCATTTATATTTTAATTATTTAATTGTAAAAATTGTAATATTATATTCAAAATTTAATTTACTAAAAAAATCAACCCGGTCAGTGACATATTATATTCCAAAAATTTCAATGTCTCGCGGTGCTTAATTTTTTTGTGGTACGAGACATAAATTTTTGTGACAACCAAAAAAAAAAAAAAAAAAAAGGAGTGGCGAAAAACGAAGTGTCCGGGACACCCGATACTGATTTTCATTACTTTGTTGACTTTTCTAACCTAAGCGTTAAGATTGATTAATTCTCATGGCATACTCATATTTTCTTCAACACCACCCTCGAAAAGGTCGCCCCCTTTCCAAATGTTTCATAAAAGTTTTGCATGAAAAAGTTTTATAAAATACAAAAGCAAGAACCATTGATGATTTACTATTTTGGTTGATTCGGTTTTGTCAATTTGGCCCGGTGGGGGACTCCGCCGGTGCCATCCATTTAAGATTGTG
Source organism: Bruguiera parviflora (assembly GCA_019804595.1). NCBI lineage: Eukaryota > Viridiplantae > Streptophyta > Magnoliopsida > Malpighiales > Rhizophoraceae > Bruguiera > Bruguiera parviflora. The sequence goes on from CM034056.1 coordinate 2,313,367, forward strand.
TCCATCCTCGCAAAGGGGATTTTCTTGACGGTAAGGCAAGGTGGCTGCCAACTTTATCGTGGTAGTTTAGTTCCGACCGAGTGGCCCTCGTTTAAGATTGGTCTTTGAATTTGGGGACGGCGGTAACGCCGAGGCGTTAGAAATCGACGAGATGCGTGTTTCCGGCTAAAAAGCTAAACAGAGTTTCCTCACGATGAGCTTTTTTTTTTTTTTTTTTTTGGAAGTAACATGATTTTAAAAAAAATCTTTTGACTAACACCCCCTTTAATTAATTATTGTCGAATCACTTAGGTCCCTTTCATACTCTCCATACAAAACCTTTGTCATATTCACTATTATTAAACGAGAAATTACATTTTTTTTCATAAAAAATTAATAAAAACATTAATTATTATTTTTATAAATTTACATTAAGAATTATATATTAAAATTATAATTTAACTTTTAGTAACAAAAAAACAACTCATCATCTTAGTAATAATAATTATAAATAATTTTTAAAATATATTTTAAAATAACGATGCATCAAATTTAAGTTTTATTATTATGTTAATTATAAATTTCTATAATTTTTTAAAATTTAGAGGAGCACCACAAAAAAGAAAAGATTTTAAGTTTAAACTAATGAGAATGAAAATATGTTAAATTATTACTGAATTTTTATTTCGAGTGGTAAAGAATCAAAAAAAATTTCAAACAACCATAAACACCCAGTTCCGACGATGATGATGAAGACAAAGAAGGTAATAAGAAATTCTCTGTAATGGTGATTTGGCAATTTTGTTTTGAGTGGTTCAAGCTTTTCGACCTACGTTCTCCTCAGAACCATTTGCGGTGCCCCACTCTGCCATCATTGTTGTGGCGTAGACAAGAGTCGAACCCCATAGTTAATAAGCAGCCGAGCTTGCCAATCTGTTCGTGCAACAAATGTACCAAGCAAGGAAAATACTTCGCATTCATGGAAATTATTAAATAGATTTGGTTAGCTATTATACATGTTAACTGTAAATTTGCCATATTTTCATAATTCATATCTCATTATAGATTTTATATCTAGATAACATGCACAATAATTAATTATTAATTCACAGTTGCCATGCTTGTTGTATAGCTAACCAATGAGCGCGGGGAGGACAACCGCACGAGGCAAAATAGAGCTTTCCTTGAATGGATTAAAACAAAATAGAATTATTTAATTTTTTATTAAAAATTCACAAGAGAGTAAATTATAAAATAAAAATAACTTTTTTACCATTCTCATAATTTTATATCTAAAATATAAAATTTTAAAAATAAGCATTTAATTTTTAATTATTAAAATATTTTAAAAATATATGTTTGATATTATTATCGAAGAGTGTTTAAAAATAAAAAAAAATAAAAAAATTAATTTATTATTAAAATTAATTATTAGATAAAAATAAATTAATAATATTCATTTTGTTGTAATAAAATTCTTATTATTATACTGAGAGGCAAAAGCCAAGATTGAATAATTGGCCATCCGGACACAAAGTCATGATTGGACTTACGCGTACCACTACTTCGCCCACCGCCCATGTCTCTCTTCTTTCCATATATTTCCCCAATGCCTCCTCCCCCAACCCATCCTCGGTGACCCATGCCCATCAACCTCCAACACCCTTTGTACCCAAGTCTCATTCCCTCTCTCTCTCTCTCTCTCTCTGAAGCCAAGCGCTAAAAGCTAGAAAAAAAAAAAAAAGGAAAAAAAAAGAGACCTTTGAAGCTGGTTTCTCGGGAATATATACAGATAAACTGGTCGTGATAAGAAGAGATACAGTATATTCATAGCAGTCTTCATGATGGTTGACAAGGCAGATTTGGGTTTGAGCTTAAGCTTGGGTTTTCCTGAAAATCTCCATTCTTTGCAGCTGAATCTCATGCCTTCTTTGGTCCCATCTTCTGCTTCTTCTCCTTCCCCTCCTCCTCCTTCTGGGTTCAACCTTAAAAGGCCCTCTTGGAATGAGACCTTTCCTTACTCTGGTATGCCGATCTTTTTCTTCTTCTTTTTGTTTCTTTCTTCATAGATGCTTTCCCGCGGTCCTTTTCTGCACTCTAGATCTACTACATAACCTCAAAGTTACAGATTTAGTTATTGATTTTCAACTATTTTCCTTCCTTTTCTCTCGCTTTCCCTCAGAAACGGACAAACCCAGAATAAAAAGATGGTCTTTTTCTTCTTCTTTTCCTTTTAAAATACTATAAAAATGATTTCTTTTGTCTTTTGCCCTTGTCACTCTCTGGTATGCAGATCCAAACTTCGATTCTTGCCGCGGCGACACGAGATCTTTCACGCGGGGAATCGATGTGAACAGGCTCCCATCGACGGCCGATTGTGAAGAGGAAGCTGGTGCGTCTTCACCTAACAGCACCATATCCAGCATAAGTGGAAAGAGGAGCGAGAGAGAAGGAAACATAGAAGAGCATGAGATGGAGAGAGCGTGTTCTCGTGGTATCAGCGACGAGGAAGATGGTGATGCATCGAGGAAGAAGCTGAGGCTCACTAAAGATCAGTCTGCTACTCTTGAAGCGAGCTTCAAAGAACACAATACCCTCAACCCGGTAAGTGTTTATGTTTTTTAGCAAGGATGATCAGTTCTGTTTGTTTGGGTGCTGAGAAAATGGAGGTAAAGGGGATTGGAAAAATACTGAATATTGATTTTGGGGTCTTTGCTTACTTGAGTCCATGTAGTCAAAAGGAGGGAAAAGTCGACTGGCTTACTTTGTGTTCTCGGTAACCAAACAGTCCCGAGTGGGATTCTCTTCCTGGTCGGGCTACTGTCGAGAGGGAGGGTTATTTTGGTAATTATACTGAAACGTATTGTTTTTATTAACTTCAGAAGCAGAAGATGACATTGGCGAACCAGCTGGGTCTCAGAGCTAGGCAGGTGGAGGTGTGGTTTCAGAATAGAAGGGCAAGGTGAGATCATCGTAATGTTCTCAAAAACCCAAAAGAAGAATAATAAAAAAAAAAAAAGGGTGAGAGAGAGAGAGGTCATCCTAATCATATTTCATAAAGCTTTTTGTAATTTACAAGGTGTTTTTTGATAAATTTTTTTTGTAGATCTCGTTTCCTATAATACCCTTATTGAGATGCTTTATTTGATCGTGCACTATTTCTTAAAATGTATGTATATATATATATGTATGTATTTTTTTTTTTAAGATTTAAAGTTTTACATCGTTTTTTTATTACTCATTACACACGCCGTCTTACTCGCAACACATCATGTGATCACAGTATATTTTCACGAAAAATTTTGTTAATTCAAAAAACAAAAAATCCAAAATACGAGATCCACAATTCCACATCATCCCTAGCTCCCCCCCCCCTCTCTCTCTCTCTCTCTCTGTGACTCTCTACCTTCTTTTCTCGGTCCACCTATGTTTTCGGATTTGATTTTACTGAGAAAATAGTTGTTGGTCGGGAATTTTTGCAGGACCAAGTTGAAGCAAACTGAGGTTGACCGTGAGTTCTTGAAGAGATGCTGCGACAATCTAACTGAAGAGAACAGGCGGTTGCAAAAGGAAGTTCAGGAGCTGAGAGCACTGAAACTTTCCCCACAGTTCTACATGCAAATGACCCCACCAACAACCCTCACCATGTGCCCATCATGCGAGCGGGTCGCGGTCTCTGCTTCCGCATCATCAGCCGCTGATCCTCTGTCCCACCGTCAATTGGGCTCTACTCAGCACAGGCCCATTCCCATCAACCTGTGGGACCCAGCTGCTCCGAGGACACAAGGGCCGTTTGACTCCTTCCGACCTCGATCGTAGGTTATTGCGGAGGGTATTTTGATCATTTTGGAGATCGCATCTTACGAGTCTCTATCCCGAAAATATCTGTTGGCAGGTGTACAATATTGGGGGGAAAGCATGTGGAAGATCTTCCTGTAATAGAAACAAAGTCAAACAACCATTTTCTTGTGTTCAGATTGTTTAGCTCTAAGGTCTGGTTGTTGCAATTTGGTTCGGTGGTTCTCCATGTTTTGTACTATTTGACCCATCCAAATCACTCGAACGAGTTGACATATTCAGTATATAATCCTTTTTAGCGAGAAGTTAATTCTAATAGCTTCTTTGCCTTTCAGAGGGTTTTGAGAAAGGTGAGGAAGAGGACCTTGTTGGATGTTAAATTAGTTCAGTTTCTTCTTATTTTTCAATTAACAAAGTCAAGCTAAGGTTGTTCTAAACTCTAATTGAATATTGAAGTATTAACTGTGATTACATTGGAATCCCTCTTTTATCTCCTTTTTCTTTTTTTATTTTTTTGTTTTTCCTCTGCTGCTTTTGTGTTTGCGAGAGTATGATTTGGTGGGGACAAATCCAAGGATGCACAAAAACGATGCATTTTGAAATGTGACCACCACTGCCCATGTTGAAAAAATCACCCTCGTCGATAGGTTTGTTCAATCAATGCCCACCATTTTTGATAAAATTACTCCACCATTATTGGCTTTTTGCCTATTTCTATGCCAAATCGAGAGCAGCACTATTCTTCTCAGGCGTCGCAAACAAATAATTGAGTTGATGTTAGTTTTACATGTGAGAATTGAGAAACGTTGATCTCGAGTTCAAAACTCTACAATTCCATCCCTTTGATTTAACTTTAGGGTTAAACGCCTACTACTGAAAGCTAGAGTTTTACTTGGTGTAGGCAGATAGAACAGTTTGTTTGTGCCCTCAGAGAGACTTAAGACCCTTGAGTTAAGATTTCAAGCTATCAATTGAGATGTTGCCCTCATGAACTTTTTTTTTTTTTTTTGGATATATCAAATCAATCTGGACAAATTAATCAAAGCACGAGAGAAAAAAGGGTGTGATGAAGAAGACAAATTAAATTTACTAGCTGATTAGTCTAAACTCTAACCTTTTTGATGCCACTTTAGTTAACATGGTTATGATTATAAATGGAGAAATCCTTTCACATACAAGAAAGTTCTCCAATACATCTTTTCAAATAGACAGAAGACCAAAGTATTATGTTTCTATGGTAGGCTCGACAGGATAAGAAAATTAAAGTTGATGAGACACACAATGTCTCCGTGGATGTCTCCATCCACGGTAAATGCAAAGTGACATTGTATTCGTTCATCAATCCAATCATGATCACAACTAACATTTAAAACCACAATGTACAATCAACCATCATAATATCACCACATAACTAACGTCTGTCACGGTAAGAAACAACTTGCCTTTACATCAAGTCCGAATCTTATCCCACGTAAAAGCCCTTAAGATGACAAGCACCTTTGCTATTTTTATCTTCTGCGATTGGTGAAAAATTAAGAAACAAGCCCGCGTGCACGCTTAAAACATCATTAATTTCCCAGTAAGAAAGTGGACGAGAATGATATTTTCCGACATTGATGTATACGTTTGCATCAGCGTCAGGACTAGGACACGATGGTTTGCTAAGTAACTTCGTTAGAGCCGACAATTTAGGTCATGTTTGGTTTCAAGAAAGAAAACTAGTAGATCAAGGAAAGGATGAGCACCCAAAGTGGGGCGGAAAAAATAGGTGCGTCAAGGAAGAATATCTTCGTCGAGTTATAACTAATACGGGGGTTGTGTTATACCGAAACGAAAAATTAATGAATGGGCCGTTTAGATTATCCTCGATGATTCCGTAGCCTTAAGAATGGTATTTCACCTCTTTAAGTGGTCGCTTTAAGTTTGGTTTTGAAACTTCTTCCGTGGAGATGCTGATAACGGTTAAGAATATACAAAATATTACATTGCTAAAATTTAAAAACTTAATATTATGTATTTTTTTTTTCTTGTTAGCTTGACCTTTTTTTGGGTAGTTGAAATTTTATAGTATTATTTGACATGGTATACTCTATTAACTGCTTTGACCCTTTCTCATATAAGCATTGGCTTTAAAATTAAAAATTTAGATAACTTTAACATTAAATTTTATGATTAGTGACCAATTTTTTCTTTATATTTAGTGTCATAAATTTAGTTCAGTACTAATTGGACTTAGTACTTGAATTTGATCCATTCATTTCACTCTGATTATATTACATATTAATTGAATTTAATATGCGTCAGAAATTCATATTTAAAATATAAAAAATTTGATATTATTAAAATATAAAATTTAATATAATCTATAATATTTATAAAATGTTTTCATCTATTAATTTGAGTTTTGAGTTGAAATTGAGATTGTAAAATGTTATTTGAGAATAACAACTGACCATCTCTTGCTCAGCACTGTATGTTTTCTGTGCATCTGCCGACAGTCCAATGTGGCCCTAACTTTTGGTCTGAGGACTTAATCTCTGTTCAGGTACTAATGGCTGATTCCGAGACACTTGGGAGCTTGTGGTCACATTTTGAGGCTATTCAGAAAATAAATAATTGGGTAGGAGAAGCCCATCACTGTAAATAATTAATTGGGCCACAATATGTCTGGACAGAGAGCAGGGAAACAAAAAAAAAAAAAAAAAACGCAAATAGATATATGGATGTGGTTCCATGCCTTGGGGAATTGTGCCCATTCTGCTACAAATTTCGTGAAAATCTTGAATAATTTTCGCTCTTTCTAAAGAAAACTCAACATGTTGGTTCTGTGCAGAATTTATAGATTCCTTAGGGTATGGCTTCTTTTTATATCTGAAAGTCGCTTCAGTTGTAGCGAGACATTTACTACACATTCTGGTTGCAGTGTGCAGTTGCTACGATTCATAATTCGGAGTGATGAAACGGGCAATCTGTATTATGCAAAAATGCTACAGTCCACAACACTTTTCTTGATGATAACTATCTTTCACCAAAAAAATATGTTGTCAAATCTGTGGATACACAGGTCATTCACCAAAATTCAGCTCAATAGAACACAAATATTAATGTTCAACTCAACAACTTAAACTTATTGATGAGACTTACTAATTGATCACATATCAAATTTAAGTAGTTGTTTAAAAGGAATTACGCACGAAATATGGAGGAGTTTGAACAAGAACACCATGTTATTGAATTACAATAATTTGAAAAGTATGATAAACCAACCAGATGAAGAGCGAAGGAAAAGAAACACTTCTCCAGTACAATTGGTTTTTACGGAATACAAAACCCCTGCAGATTTTTAGATACCTACAATCATCTTTGTACCAATTGAGCCTAGAAGCATAATGAGAGAAAATGCTTTTAAAACACAAACTGTTAAAACCCCAAAAGATCAAACCGACGACCTTCAATGATTACCTTGGACCCTTCTTGCGAATTCCTGCACTTGATCTCTTTATAGATTCTATCCTCTGAAGCCTGATTTGCTCTCTGAATTTGGCTATGAACTCATCAGCCTTTTTGTCAACATCAGGTCCCCCATCATTGGCACTACCAGTAGTAGCTTGTTCATCCTTTGTGCTCGAAACAGCACCAGAAACAGCTGAAATTTCAGCAATTTCATCATCCTCCTCCTCAGACTCTGAGTCCTCATTACATTCAGCGACCAACTTCTCAACTAATCCTTCCTTTTCTTCCTTTGGAAACTCCCTGAAAGTTGGCTGAGGCATGGTGGTGATGTTATCACGGTTCAGCCTCTCAGTCTTGAATGGTAATTGATCAAACCCCCCTGTCTTGTTATTGATTCCATCATCAAATTCTTTCTCCACCCAAGCACCAGCGAGTGGATCATTGCTTCTAATAGTCTTGACTGGCTTTGGTACAGCTACATTACCATCTGTGTTCCAATCCCTTGGCTTACTAGTGAAACTTCGTTTGAAATCCTTCCTACCAAATTCCCCATCATTAATAGCATTAGGGCTTGGTGTCATTATGGATGATGATCTTCGGATCGCCGGTGGTGGTGGTGGTGGAGGAGGAGGAGGAGACCTAGAAGTGCTTTTCTTCCTCACAGAGTCCTCTGCGGTCTTGGTATGTGCCCCAAATGAAAAAGAAGGTGAAGGAGAAGTTTTCTTCCGCGAAGACATTGAAGAAGAAGGAGACCGTTTGGGAGAAGAATTAGTAGAATTGGGTCGCGTTGATCTAGGGATTTTGGCTATAGAATTCCTATTGAATTCAGCTTCTTCCATTGAAGAAGGCAGAGTAAACAGGGAAGGACTATCATCTTCTTCTTTCATTTCTTTGCTTTCCATTCTTCCTGATCTTGATCTCCACGGAATTGGAGAAGGAAGAACCACATTGTCTTTTAACTTATCTCCCAATTCTCGCTGATCCAACCTCTCAAATTCCTCACTTATACTTGAAAAATCACATGATAATCTCTCAAAACTTGAATTAGAACCAGACCTACTAGTAGAAGTAGAAATGCGAGCAGATTCTCGTCTACTTTGGTTTGAATCTGCATCAACAACACGCGATCTTAAGCTCCTAACAGGCAACAAAAGCGGCCTCTGGGAGATTCTTAGACTAGTCCCCAATTGTTCTTCGTCAGGGGCAGGCTGTTCTTCAGCCACAACAACCACAGGCTCATGCCTATTGTACTTGTTACTCCATGTCTGAACCTTGTTCATATCAGCGGCCCGTGGCCAGCTGTCGGCCTCATCATCGAAAATCGATGATACCTGAAGGAATCTAGAGAGATAAGACTGAGCATTATCAAACCTGGAATGGTAGTTGTTGTTGTTGTTGTTGTTGTTGTTGTTTTCCTTTTCTGTTTCATCGTTTCGGCGGCTGAAAAGCCCATACGAGACAGCTATGCCAACAAAGAGAAGCTGAAGAAATTCCCAGCCTCTGGTGTCCAAAGTGTGGTTAATGAATTCAGGTGCTTGTGTGGGGAAAAGTGGGAGTATCACTAAGAAGATTGTGACTATGAGAGCTTTGTAGAGAAAATGAGGATATATCTTACTTGGGGTTGCTTGTTTCTGCTGATGCTGTTGCTTGGTGTAGTAAATTGCATCTGCCATTGAGGAGGAGATAAAGAGGGACTGAGATTTGTCTTTGATTGTTTGTTGTTGTTGAAGAGAATAAGAAGAGAAAGAAGGAAAAGAAGAAGAAGAAGAAGAAGAAGAAGAAGAAGAAGAAAAGAAGGCTTAGCGTCGAGGAAAAGTGCAGAGGAAAGAGGAAAGCAAAGGGAGAATGTGGAGAGGAAAGTTTTGGGGGTTTGTGAACAAATTTCAAGCTTTTGCATGAGTTCTTCTTTTAACGATTCTTTGCAAGTCCAGCAAGTCCCTTTTGTCTATTCTCTGTCTTGATCTTCCTTTTTTTATTATTTTTTCTTTTTTAATTTAAAAGATTTACTAGGGATGGCATTTTGCTGACTCAGTATGCCTCTAATGCTTTTCCTTTCTCATTTGTTTTTTTCCGGAGAAGGGTGGCTACGTTGGTGGAGTTGGACATCAAAAGTGTGAACAATTGTTATTCTTTTATTTATTATTATTATTATTTTTTTAGAGCAAGTGAACAACCTATATTCTTAGTCATACATATAGTTTCAGGATGTGGCAAAAAATTTGAAGGTACCTCCCTCTAATAAACCCACTTTATGACACTTGCTTAAGTGGATTGTCGCAGACACAGCAAGTCATTTGGTCCTGACATGATTTTGATCGGGGCACTGAACTAGTGAGTGAAACATGTTCCATAGTTTGTTCTATCCACATTGTGAATAAGATTGCTGAACTAGCTGTTCACGATCATTTTTTGGGGGGCATTTTCATTTGAGTGATGTTAAATCTAATAAGCCTTCGGGTGGGGCTACTTCTCTGGCTAACTGGATAAGTTGCAGCTACAATTTTATCTCATGTTCTACGCCTTTGGGTGGGTTGGTTGAACTAGGAAAATGGCTTTGCATCTATCTGCCTATATGGGAATGTTTATTGCCCGGAAGTTAAGCACAAAGGTACAAGAAAGAACACTAATTAATTCCCCTGCTAATATGTTAACTGGTTATGCCAAAAAGGAAATCCTCCATGATATGAACATGAAACGATTTTATATTATATGTTTACTATTTTATATTGTATAAATAATATTTTACATAATAAATTTACTATAAATTTCATGTATCTTAAATACAATATTTTATATATAATATAAAAATTACTTTATATCCATGCAGTCAATTCCTGTGCAAAATCGGGAACAAAGAAAGGAAAGTATTGAGAGACTTGTGATGGAATAAAAAAAAAAAAAAAAAAAGTGCATAGAACCGAAGAGCATTTCGAGAACCGACCAAAAATCCTGCGGCCACAGTCTCAAGAAACAACCCCACTTTTCTGTTTTCTCGATGTAAATGACTTGAGAGCGAGTCCTTTATCTTTTATTATTATTATTGTCATTGTTATTATTATTTCATGTTCATTTAATCTTACTATTCTTACATTTCTCACTATTATTATTATTATTATTATTATTATTATTATTATTATTAAGAAGGCGAGCTTAATTGCTCAAAAAGTCTGTAATATGTGACCCTGAGTGGACCGATAAAATATTTTATTTTATCAAAAAATTTATTAAGTTGTAATTTTTATAAATTATATATTTATTTTCAATATTAAAGTTCAAAATTTCTAGATAAAATCCTATTGGCAACCAAGTTAAGATGCATCAAAATGTTAATCCAAAGCCTATGACTTTACACATTCTGGCTTGCCTCTTGGCGTTGATTCGATGTCCTATGGAATAGTATTAATAGTTCCTGGAAACATATTCAAATTCAGCATATAATTCCAAGGAGTAATTTGATAACAGACAGCACTAGAAATAATATACGAAAAAAAAAAAAAAGAAGAAGAAAGAAAAGGCATGGCCAACTGGGAACCCACCAGAGAGAATCTTCGTTGGGGACATCATGGGGAATATGGCTAACGTGAGGGCAAAAGGGTTGCGTGGATGTGGTTAGGGTTCTTCTTTTGGACTGCGCACGCTAGCTTTTTTTTTTTTTTTGGGTGGAAAATGCTTATTATTGTTTTTTTTTTTTTTTCAAAAGAAGAAAAACAAAAGGCCAAAAAAGGGAAAAGATGGCAATTGTGCTGGCAGCGTTGGAGTGAATGCTTGCTTTCCTTATCTTTTATCATTATATGTTGAAGTCCTAAATTTAAAAGATGATGTTGGTGTGCTCAAGGGCCACGCTGTCACGTGGGCAATTGGATAATACTTAATTTAATTAATAGCTACTTTGTATCTTTTACTAATTAAACAATAGAAAAATTAAAGATGAACGAGGAGGAGAAGAGTATAGACTCTCTTTTTGATGCTCTAGGTCAATTAATTATAATAATAAGAAGTAATCCAACTAGAAAATAGAAAATTTAGTAATTGAGAGTTTCAGACTTCTAAATTAGAGTTCTTTAGTCTAAAAAATTGCATGGAACCAGAGAAAGTTCATCAGAGAAGAAATAATTTAAGAAACCCGTATATTTTAAAAAATTCATATTTTATATTAAAAATAAAATATTTTATTATATTTATTTATAATATAACATATATTTGATACCGCATAAAAATTTTTAATATAAAATTTAAAGCTCAATAAAATTTAAATAAATAATAAATTTATAAATTTTAATATCAAATTTTAAAATGATAATTTTAAAATATTTTTTACTTAAAAATTACCCTTGTTTTTTTTTTTTCTCAAAACGAGAATTATAAATTATTTTATAAAAAAATAGAGAGAAAAAGATTGCCGTGCATCACCTGCGAGACACACTAACAATGCTGCATACCGGTGTTCGGCGGTGCGGGGCAGCTTCGGGCAAGTCAGGCAGCAACTTTTGGCGGTTAGTTGATGGTCGGCCGCAGTGCTCTGATGACAGTGAGCTGCGATTTCGGCAATAAAAATTGGCAGTCCGACGACTATTGTGATTCCGGCGACTCTGTGGTGGCTCCGATTGCTCCGGGACGACTCCGATAAGATTTATAGGTTTTCTCAATTTAGATAAAAAATATTCACTATGATATAATTACTGAATTAATTATATAAACTTACTGATTATAAAAAATTCTTTGGTGGGAATTTACGGTAGTACCTGGTGGTAATTGAGAATGACTTCTAACTTATTTTTATACTATTTTTAATTTTATTGGTGATTTTTGAATTAAATCAGTTTTAATATTATTAAAATAATTTCAAAATTTGCATTTATAAAAGTTTAAATTGACATTGTAAGATTGAATTTATTTTTTTTTAAAAAAAATTTTTGTTCACACCTTAAAATGGCATCATCAAAATATTTTATACCTACTCTAATAAAATTACTTCCATAACCTTCTCAAAAATTTCATCTGTCACTCTCGCAATCCTGGCGTTGCCTTGACCCGCTGGTGCGATAAAGCATGGCATTTACTGGTGGGGTCAAAAATGAAAGGAAAAGAAGGGCTTTGTTACCTAATACAGAAGATACTTCAGAACAGAAGTCACCCATGAGATGGGTTCTCACCTTTTCACAGGCAACTTGCGTCTGCAATAAGATCACGATATGCTTGATTAGTTTGTATTATGAGGAGAGAGAGAGAGAGAGAGGGATAGAGAGAGAGAGAGAGAGAGAGAG
>CM034056.1:2325870-2400525 GCA_019804595.1 Bruguiera parviflora
GAGAGAGAGAGAGAGAGAGGGATAGAGAGAGAGAGAGAGAGAGAGAGAGAGGAAGTATTTTGTATAATTAAAAGTGACGGACCAGATATAAAGTGGTATAAACCACTTACAATAGTTTAAATGATGAAGAGTAAATAAAATATAAATTAGAATAATTTATAAATTTAATATTTTAAAATTTTAAATTTAAATATTGTATTAGTTTATAAATCTTGCATTGCCTTCCCAATTTCTCTGTTTCCCAAAAAACAGAAAGAGACAATAAGAGAGTTACGTGTGCCAATATTCACATTTCTTAAACCCGAATTTGGTTCTTAGCGTGCGATAATTCAAAGGAGTCATATTATTTAAAATTGTAAAATTGAGCAAAAGCTTACAAAATCGAGTAAAATAGTTTAGAATTGAGTAACACTATAAAGTGTTTTGGGAAAACAAAAACAAAAACACAAAATATTTACGAAATTATTGAGTTATTACTTAATGTCAAGATGTTTTATTTAATTTTAAGGTATTTTACTAAATCTTACATTTTGGAGTAAAGCATTACTTAATAGTAAACAAAAAAAAAAGTAGAAAACTTTCTTTTGCTTTGTCTAGCTTTAGATTTCACTGATAAAATGTTATAAATTCAATGGTGATTTTTTTGTGGTATTTTTAGTAATAAAAAGATTCACATACATAAAAATTAGACACACCTAAAGACACGAGAATAATAAAACATTAAACAAATAAAATTAACATTTGATTTGATATTTGTATTTCTTGGTTTAATTCTGTTTTTATATTTTTTATATTTTTAGTTGTCTATTATCTGTGTACAATAACTTAAAGGAACATGCACGCAACTCCCCGAGGAGCCAGAATAAATGGCATTGACGCAGTCAGTGCTGCTGAACCTGGGCTACCACAATTATCCCCAATGCCTGTTATCGAGAGAAATATATAATTCAATATATATATATATATAACAGAAATACGTAGTCTTGCACAGAACTTAAAATGTTTTTGTTTTTGACATTTGAGAAATTTAAGACCGCCATAACTAATTTACAGACCAGAGAAACAAAAAAGATAGTGTGCAAATTAGGACAACAAGGACCTTGAAAATATACGAAAGGTACTGAAATTGCACTGGGAATGACTATAGAGGCTGCAAATATGAACATTAAGGCAACTCATGGAGAACCCATAACTCAAATGTGCTACTTGGGGTGGGGTGGCAACAATTGAAACCCTGTGACATAAAACAACTGTGCAAATTGAGTGTTCTGAGTTTCTGAAAATAGTTAATGAACAACATTTGACCACGGAGTCTCTTTGTTTGACAAAAAAGATGGCAATTGTGAGTGGGTCTTAAATCAAGAATCAAGAAAGCCAAAAATAAAAAAAGAGGGGAAAAAAAAAAAAGAACCGGAAGAAAAAGAATGGAATAAGCCAAACCTAATATTTGAAAAATGAAATAGTTTACAAGGATGAGGGGAAGATTATTTAAATAACCATTTTGACAATCTATATAGATGAATTTTAGTCAAGTGTATCTTGTATTTGGACAGAGTAAACACCTGTTATGTTCCCACCTAATTAACTGCCTTTTTGTTTTTTTTTTTTTTTTTGACCATTGTCTAATTAACTACCTTAAAATTGATAGCTTAATTCGTTACCTGGACAGGTTGCAGAGCCCCCGAACCAAAATTACAGAGAAAGTTAATCTTTCAGCTAAATGGAAAATACCACCTAGTCTAAGACTGAAATTGACACTACTGTTTTTAACCCTTGGATTTTGGAGGTGTAACTTATGGGTAAAAAAACAGGTAAGAATGAAATTATAGATATTCTGGCACCACTTGTCCATTATTTCTCCATTAAAAATAATTTAAAAAAAAAGTTTTACAGTATAGCAAAATTATCACAAATATTGAACACTTTTTACGGAAATCCAACAAGGAGGATTTGTGTCAATTCCTTTCTTTCTGTTTCCTTTTTGTATTTGCCAAATCCAGTTCTACACCTGTGGCTTTCTCCATTGGTACACATCTTCTACACAATAATTAGCTATTATTATCCCAATGTCCCTTGGTGCTCCAAGCAGGGTTCCTTTTCTATGTGTCCATCCAGCTTGTTTGACTTAAAAATCTTGGAGCTTACCAGTGCCATCACCGCTAGAATACATAACAGAACAATGAGCTTGCTATAGACCTCACCTGCAACTGAACCCTCTATGGAAAATCCTGCACATTTGGGGATCAATTAATTACTTATTGCGTAACCGAGAAAGGAAGGAAATTCCAATGAAAGAAAACATAGACAAAGTGCACATGGATGATCCTTATTCAAATTGTATTTCCAGATTTTTTTTTTCCCAAAAATCCATTTTTTTGTGATCCATGTATCGTATACATGGTTTGATTGCGAAAGTAGCTGTTTCCCTAATCATTCGATGCAACCATTTTCTTCTAGACCACATTTGATAAAATCCTTACTAATTAATTTAAAATCCACTTTTGTAGTAATAATATTGAATGATCTAAAATAAAGGTTGATATAATATATTAAGGCACAATAATGTCTTAAATTTACAATGTCAGCCTATGTAATAAACAGAATTATTATGAAAGTACATAAATATAGCTGAGAATTTCAAGCAAACTTCTGGTTGCCAGCGGGACTTCTACCTCCATGTCTATCACGTTAAACATAGAATGTGACTAGGAAAATTTGAGCTTAACTCTGTGTGCTTAGCCGTCACGAAGTCTAAATTGGCTGCTACCACAAGACCGGACGAGGATTTTAGTAAAGTGTTTTCTTTTTGTGTGGTTGTTTTTGATGTATGATATATCTGCTCCACAACCTGCCCTTCAATGGACTTTGGGAAAAAAGTATTGGTTGGTTGCCTTTCCATGTGATAGATTTAACTCAAAATGAATCAATAACCGTAGTTGAGAGAACAAAAGATTCAAATCATTCAAATGCTACCTTTATCATGTTGTCCTATGCCAAGGCATTCTATTTGGGCTCCTCCTTTAGACTGGAATCTACACAAGCCTCCTTTGGCTTCACAATCTTGACATCCTGGCAAGCTCCAAGTTAATCCAAGGCCAAAACTGTTGTCAGCAATATAAGGACTATATGGAAATGGGATAGCCACAGTTTTCACCACCCCACAAGAAATTGGCACGACCGAAGAAGAGTCTACGGTGTAAACATGGTGCTTGGAACCACTTAAGCATGGGATTTCTGGAAATGAAGGTGGAAGCACAGTTGAGCAATTGATGTAAGTATAATTGTTCACGACATAGTAATATTGGAATGGCGTAAGAGAGAGGTTGAGATTGAGAAAGGCTCCATGGACACAATTCTCGGGGTCAAGGAGATCAAGTTTTCTGATACTGTAGGATATGGATTTCACTACAAGGTCTCCATAGCTTGAGAAGTGAATTTTGGTGGCGTTTTCTTTGCAAAGCAGCTTGAAACCAGGCAAGCCGCAGTGTTGGGGCTGCTGGCCTGGTACTTGAAAGGGGAAACCAATATCAGGAGATGCATCACTGCACCTGATCCTGGAGCAGTTGGATTGAGAATCCACCATGCTTATTGTAAATGTGGAAGAGAAGAAAAAAGCATAGAAGAAGATGCTTGCTTTCATTGCTCGCCTCTACAAGCCCTTTCCTCCTTATGCTATATATAAAGAGGAAAAAAGTGGAAAAGGACATGGTAAAAAAAAAAAAGTCTGTAGTCCACCCACTTTGCTTGACACAGAGGTAAATAAATTAAAGGAAACAATTTTAAAATATGTGTCTGTGCCAGTAGTCCACCCTCTCTAGTCTTTTTTTATTTTCTCATCTCTTCTTTTTCCCTCGGGCCTTCGTAAGCAATAATTTATATGGTGAAAGAGAGACACACACGGCTAGATGGAAAAGAGGCAAAGTCGTGGGAAATTTCTGGAGCCACAAAGTCTGAGTCTTGTCGTGTTCGATCGTCCCGACTTTTGTTGCAAGTCGTCGGGTATTTTCCAAGTCATGAAAGCTTGTTGATTGGCTTGAACTTTCTGAGTGGGAGAAGTTGCGTAAAGAAGTTTGTTTTGACCCAACTAATGAATTTGTATCAACAAACATACAAACAAGTTGATAGCTACAGAAATTGGTACGAAATTTCACGACCGACTGGCCTTTTCCTTTGAGAGTTATATACGATGATGGTTTCTACTTTCAGCTTTACCATCCTGTGTTCGAATTATATATTATGCCCACTAGAGCCTTCTTCTTTTTCTTTCTTTTTTTTATTTAATTTTTTTGAAAAATAATAATATAACAATACTTACGATCCGTTAAAAGGGAATTACACCATTCTTTTTCATCGTCATAATCCTTATGGGTATGCGGCTCTCTTTACACCAAATCAATGAATCGTTTTCGTTATCAAGAATCAAATGTGCATCAGGTTCTTCCCTGTACTAAAACATACCAAATCTTCTATGGTAGCTGTTCCATAAAATGCTATATGTATCAACATATGCAAAGATCTCTATCGAGATGTAAACATCGAATGCCTTTGGCACAATCCACCGTCCGCAAAATGCAGAGTCGTCTCAAGCAGTTGAACAAGAAGATTAACGATTGAGATCTTTGAATTTGATCTATTAACCACACAACAAGCCTATATATACCCTAAAATACAACTCACTGGAACAAGGTAGGGTACAGTCAAGACGTACAGAAAAGAATTTATGGCATCAGGGGGTCTCAGCAAGATATCGCATCGTGTAACAGTTGAAACATTCCAGTAATTGATCTAAGACACATCTACTGACACATCAATGATTGCAGGCTACAAGTACCACACAAAGACCCGAGGAAGAAAGAATTATAGGAAATGCGTGAATTTTTTCACATGAGCTCCCTCGCTAATCTGACTGGTTTTTCCTTTAGGAAAGCAACGTCACCATTGGGTGTAGTCAGCAGATGGTGATCCGCATCCTCTCCTTCACTCCCAGCTGTTGCAGATGATGCAATAGACCCAGATCCATCATCATCATCTGTATCGGTAAAGATGTTGAATCAAAGAACTAATGGTAACATCTTAAATATAACGCAGGACAATAGATGGATCAAGGTAACAAAGCAGCATGGCTATCAGTCCCCTGAAGTTCACACGGCCATTTTGTGTGAAACTGAGAGATCCGTATCCCTCGCCTCTCTCTCTCTCTCTCTCTCCCCCTATGCTTGCAACTGAAAGACTCCTTCTGATGCACCATTGGAATAGTCATTCACAAAGAAATGTTTGTACCCAGTCCAAAAAAGACTGATTCCTCAACCATATCTGAACTGCTCCTTAACAAATTCTCAAAATTGTGAGAACCATGCCAAAAAAACCCCAATATTCTAGGTCACTACTCTGTATTAGACCAGTAAGGCACCCATGACCATTTTTGGAAAGATCATGGTACTTCAAATATAGAAGTCAACGATTCCATTGTGTGAATAAAAAACAAAATGGCCTAGGTTAAGCCTAGAAAATCTCTCTTCACTTTATGCAGTTCACAAATTGTCAGGAGTCAACATGGAAGAACTTCTATTCAGCAAAGCAAGAGAATCTAATAGTTTTGAAAATTCTCAAGTAGAGAGCCACAGCAACATGGTAGATGAAACAACTTACCAGAATAAGCGGGGTGATCAGGAAGATGTCTAACTGCAGTTATCTGAATGCTTTCTGGCAGTAGACAATTACAAAAGGAACCTGAAACTTCAAATGAAAATACATTGATCAGATAGAAAAGAGAGGAGCATAAAGGGCATTAATATTAAATGACACAGCTGTGCTGCCAGATTAAACATGCCATGATGTGAAATTATCTTCAAGTATGGCCATTCTTAATAAGTGAGATGACTACTGAATAAGAGAATAAAGAGAAATACCAGTTATTGGCAATATTCAATTAGCTGGCCCTGTGACTTCCACATGCCAAACAGCAGAACAAATAGAGAATAGAAACCATCCATGTAACTCTAACATAGCCTTGGCAACTCACCTATTCGAGCCAACCGATTTACCCATCCTGGAATAGGCTTTCCTGTTAGCCTCAGACAGACTTCATCGGTAAAGTGGTTGCAATTCTTGGCAATCAAATGATAAGTATCCCCATGAAATTTCAGAGAAATATGCTCCATAAATGATCGTACTTCTGAACGCGACATGTTGGTGCTCCCCAGTAAGATTGACCGCCGAAAGATGAAGCCTGGACAACTTTTTGGTTCCACCTCAAATACCCCGCTGCTAGGGTACTCATGGGCACCAAAGCCATACTCCATACCATGCACTGATTATCATATCAGATACAAATTGGTTAATTCACTACATAAGTTAAAAATGGAAATGCTGGCCAAAAAGCACCAATAAACAGATATAGGTATGCCTGCATCTTGGAATGTATATATGAATATGAATATATGCATGTGCGTGCTAAAAAGGTAAAATGTATATGATGACTGCCAACTATTGGCACAGAACATAGAATTGAGATCAAACTTTAGTGCCACTACGGACCATGCCATCCAGCAATGGAATCAAACGGTCAATTTCTTTTGGCATTTGGAGGCATAGCTGCCTGAATTTTCAACTGCCAGATTCCACACTTGACCAGAAACAATTTAAATTTTATGAAATGTCCTCCCCCTCATCAAGTTAGGTGTAGCATTTTTGTTGTCTACCAAGTTTGTTCCTTCTGTGTTGTTAGAAACTGCCCAGGATAAAAGGTTTTCTCAATTGTATTTCCAGCAAATAAGCGACTCCAACATAAGTATTGCGTGGAGGCCACAAAGACTTGATCATATTTCACAATTGCACTCTTATGGTTCAATAACAGTACATACAGGCACAAGGAGCATAGAGGTAGCATAGAGGTACCAAAGGTCCAGGCACCCATGGACAAGCCACAAGGCACAGACAAGTGCCTACATAGGCAAGGTCAAAGTGCACTTTAGTCAAAACATCAAATCTAAACTTATAACTAAACATCATACAAAATGAGGCACAGCATTCCATACATCAAGGAGATGATCCCACACAGCATGCTCATCAGATCATATCTAGAGAATCCCCTTATTCTTATGCAACATTCCACCAAATAACAAACCCATAACGATTATTTTACAATAAAAGTTGCAGTGATTTTCCCTTTGCAACTTTCTACATATGGGACTCCAATCCACCTCCAGCAATATCCAACAAATTTATGTTTCCACCAATAAAAAGAAAAAAAAGGCACAATCTACTGAGGAAAAATCCCCAACAGAAGAAGATAAAGAGCAAATTTTATGCAATTGTACTAACAATATCCTCCCAAGTTCCAAATGAGATACAAAAATCAAGCATGATCCAATAAACTTACTCCAACAATCTCCAACAACTTGTACAATTAACGAAGAAAAACTATAATCTAGTAATAAAAACAGACCATAATAGCAAGACCAAACTAACACAATTCCATGCAAGTGGACTAACGATATCCTCTAAAGTTCCCAATAAAGCACAGCCATCAAGCAATGATAACAATGACCTTCATTAACCCAACTTCATGTCGGCATTCTCAGTGCACAAGGTTCACACTGTAAGCAGCCTTACCCTTTGTTTTTCCACAAAGAGACTGTTTTCGTGATTTGTACCCGTGAACTCTAGATCACAATAGAGTAACCTTTACCCTTAAATCAAGCCTCACCCTTCACTAACTTGAAGATAAAATTTCACACTCCATCCTCCGTTTACAATGTCAACAAAACATTAACACAAACAAAACCAAAAAAAAAAAAAAAAAAAAACGAAAAAAACCCAAAATTTGATAATCCCATTACCTTCAATGCCGGAATGGAAGATCCCAAGACCGACCCAGTAAAGGTAGTTGTTTACAGGGGAAAGATCGTATACGTTAAGATACAACGTCGCGCAATTGCTCCCTTCATTGCCCTGCTCCTTATCTGAGCTGGAGCTGGAGCTCAATGTAAACAACCGCATTGCTCAGCAATCTAACAATTCCTTCGATTTGGCTCCAACTCTGGTATACATCACAAAACTGCCATCTCCTGACACCTAACGACCGTTAACAGAAAACCCAATTGCACAGAATTAAAGAAAAAAAATCAGCAAGAAAATTTCAGGCATGGAAAGAAGATAAATAAGAGCGTTTTGATTTCTGAGAAAAGTGAAAGAAAGCAAGTAAATGTTCAGAATTTGGATTGAATTTAGTTGAATTTGATATCATAACTGTTTGAATTTTCGATTTTTGCTTTTGATTTGCGTAAATTTTCTCGGGAAACAAACAGAGGATTAAGAAAGAACTTGACTTTACCCGGATATAGAGAGGGTGAAGATTGGTGAAGGATCCGACTGAGAGAAACCCTAAAAGTTCCGAATTGATTTTTCTTTTCTTTTTTTTTTCTCTCTTTTTCTTTTTGTCTGAAACCGGGTTTCTAGATCCGAGGAAGAGAGTGCGAGAGAGAGACAGAGAGAAGACTTGAAACGATTTCTGCTATTTCTTTCCTACTGGGAAGAAAAAAGGGATCGCAGACATGCAAACATTCCAGCTTGTATTATTAAATTAATCTTTTATGATTAAATATATTAATTTATTGCTTAGTATATTAATGTAATTATTAATTACAGTTATGGTTCCTGCATCCCTAGGGCAAGTAATGTTTTGACATTTCATATTGTCTGTTGTTTAGCTGTGCTGGAGAAGTCCTCTGTACTCTACCAGTGAATCCTTAGAAGTTGAATCAGGACATAGATGGATAATTTCAATTTAGACTTTAAAAAATTAATTTATAATTCAATTATGCTTTTTTTTTTGTTGGGGGGGGAGAGCGACCATAATTTTGTTTTTGCTACCAAAGTAATTTTGAACTTTCAAACTCCCTTAAAAGCTAGTCTTTACCTTAAAATAGGGTTTTGATTTTTCTCGTGCCTGCTTTTATTCTTGTTTATCTTAATTTATGATAATGTCAATATAATTTATAATGCTAAGACTATTTCCTTTTTATAATTAATTGAAGATCATAAGACCTTTCAAACTTCTCAACATAAATAGCTCCTCCTGCGAGCAGAAAAATAGCTCCTACAAAGAGAACATTAATCTGTCTTTCTTTCTTTCTTTTTTTTTTTTTCAATTTAATTAAATTTAAAAAAATTAATTAAAAATAAAGTTTAGAGTTTGAACTTTAAATTTTATATTTAATAACTATTAAACTATACCTTTAGATCTCGCGAGGGTAACGTTGCATTCATTATCGTGACAATAAAAGTCAATGTTTGCTTGGTAGTCCTCATTAAAATTGACATTTGAGATAGAGGGTTTTTTTTTTCTTTCTTCTTTTTTTTTTTCGAGAGAGAAAACTAAAAAACCTGAAAATATCAATTTCTTGGATTGTAAGTAACGATTTAAACCACGGTTTACTTATTTTAGTACTGTTACGTTATATTATATTAAAATCGCAAAAGTTTTCTGTGTTCTTACATATGTTCCCAAAAGAAAGTGATAATCAAACCGAAGATTGCCCCGAGATGCGACAAGAGAGGCATATTAGCGACAGCCCTGCACGTCACATGGGTCACGTTTCCACACGAAGCCGTCGAGAAAAATATCTGGGGAATCTAAGTAAAAAGGACTTAAGTTACTATTTGTTCGATAACTTTCAATTACTTTAATGTAATGCTTCTTATTTGGCACTCATTGGAAAGGGAAACTAACCACACTTGAGTTGAAAATGGTTTGCATAATGTGCCCACTACGAACCCAACGTAATGCTTTTTTTTTCTTTTTTTGGTGACCTTATGAGGTATCATTCCTACTTTCTCATTTCAAAACTAAGAGGAATGAAATTAGTAAATATATGCTAATTTTATTTCAATTTTTAACTCGCATAATCTAGAGAAAAGTTACATTCTCTTTTAGCTGATACTACGGTAATGTGTAAAAAAAAAAAAAAAGATATTTGGATATATGAGATTTTTATATTGTTAAGTCTGAAAAATAATTATATATACTTCATTTGATATTATTTTTGTAATGAAATTATTTTTATGATTTAAATTCATAACATTTAAATTACAATAAAATAAGTAAGAGTGAATTATTGACGTAGAAATTAACATATTTGAAAAAAAAAACTCATTTAATTGCAATTGAATTTTGAAAATAGAAACTTAATCAATCAATAATGTGAGCGACATACTTGCGTTACGAATTAGTGCCTTGAAGAGAGAGATTACGATTTTTTTGCTGTTGGGTGAAACATATAAGACCCAAAGAAAATAATGGTGAAAAAAAAAATCTTGTCAATTTAATCCTTTACTCTAAAAATTTTAGGAATTAGTTAAATTACTTTGTATTTTCCTTGTTTTATCCTTGAATTAAATAATAATAATAATAATAATTGCATAACCAACAGCTTAATGTTGGTCGATCAGAAGGACATAACATTTAGGGGAGGTTAGGCTTAAACTCTTGACTCCATGGAATTTCAACAAAATAGAAAATTTAATTCCCATGTAGCTTAAAAAAAAAAAAAAAAGAAGCTCAATTTGCATAGCATCCATCTCAAGGAGGTCAGGCAATGATTTGCGGCTTTGAAGGTTTGCTTTTGGGGAAAAGAGGCTGTAATTTATGATGTAATATATTTCCTAAACCCTAGTCGGCAGAGGAGGAAAAATAGTATAGAATTAAATTAAATGAGAATATGTAAAAGATTATTTAATGTTTTTTTAAAAATAAATTTAATATTCAAATTTTTAATTTTTTGCATTTTTATTTTTTTTTTCAAATCAATTATTTTTAAATAGAAAACATCAAAATTGTTAATAATTTTTGTTTAATAAATATATTATTTTTAATGACTTTAATTGTTTTTATTTAAAAAATTATTTTAAAATAAATTTAAAAAATATAAGACTCAAATAAAAATATAAAAAAATAAATTGTAATTATAAAAATTCATAAAATTTTAAAACTAATATTTATATAATCTGAATTGAGTGAACAATCTGACATGGGGCTCAAGTGACAAGGCCGTGACAAGATTATCAGGAGCTGCCTTCATGGTAATGTCAGGAAAATACCACTCAAAATGAGGAATTGGGAATAGGTTCGATATCATTCAAATACTAACTATAATCATCTTTTCGTTATTTTCCTATATCCTCCGGTTTACCCTTTCCCAATCAGAATATTAGAACGATGAAACAATGTGAATTTCTCAGTGCTTGAATGATAGATTTTTCTATAAAGATCATAAATTTAAAGTGATTATAATTAAAATTTATAAAGATAATAATTATTATTTTCATGATGCACTTTGTTTTTTAGTAGGTAAGCCGGAGTGCGAGAACATACACCACCAGCAATGTGGCCTCGACTGTTCAAGAGGCAAGTTCCTAACTGGTCATCAATGACCCACAATCACAAACACCTGAAAGTGTTTAAAGAAATGTCTATATGATGTACTCGCTGAAGAACACTAAAGGCGAACCATATGTGGATCTATATTTACATATATAGAGAAGAACGCTTTTCACAAGACAATTATTTGATGACCAGAATGCAAATGCGCTATTAAACTTTTGTGTGATTGCAAATTTCTATTAGTTTGAGTGACAAATTATATTGAATAATGATTAGGCCAGTCATATTATACGATGGTAAATGTAGGGCTCTTGAGAAGAATAAGCTCGAAAAAAATAATATAATGGGTACAAAATTCAAGATAATTGTAATACTATAGAAATAAGTTAAAAAATATTTTTAAAAATTTTATTTGCTTTTTTAGCTTAAAAAATTATATATAATTAACTTTAATAATATTTTATTTATTCATATAATATAATAATATTATATTTTTAATAAAAAATAAAAATTAACTCACAAATTTAACTATCAAGTTTTAATTTATTTATTAAATTAAAGTTTTTAATTATATTAAATTTAAAGTTAAAAATTATGAATTAAAAGAATAATATTTATATTGATTTAAATTTGTCTAATTTAAACTTATAAATAATTCAATTAATAAGAGATGATAAAAAATAAAATAGATAAAAAATTAAAGTAATTTAATTTTTAATTATAAAAAAAACTTAAAATTTATATTTTACACTAAACTCATTTTATAATATGATTTAATGATAATAATAAATTTATATGACTAATTTTAATTAAATTTGTAATTAAAAGTTAATGTTGCTTTATATGGATCATAATCTAGTACACATACAGCTTTTATATTTTCAAGATCATATACCCTAGACTGTTCCACCCCAGTTACTCAAAGCTTTGTTTAGCTATCATTGGACGCAGGGAAAAAGCCATTTGCACATCCGTAAGCTTTGTTAAGCAAAGGCTCTGTCGGCTTAACTGGCCGCGCAGTATGCATCTTCATCGTCAATAACATTATAGTACAAGGAGGATAGCTTGCCATCAAATATGGAGACCAGTTGGTGAGCAGATAATCCACAGTAACGTTTCCTCAGCCGCTCTATGCAAATATCAATGATCTTCCTGAACATGTTGTCTTCTCGTATTAAGGGCTGCTCCACAAAATCAACAAGAGGCATCCACTACATGTTGAAGTGCATAACACTTCTCAGAAATACTAAAAAAGATTCTAGCTTGAGTTCACAATGCACTGGTCTCTGTTGATGTGTAAGCAAGGATCATGCAATAGTTAACAGCCTACGGCTTATTTGAGAAATAAAATTGAGGCCAGAACTTACCTTTGCTGCTTGAATTTCAGGATCATTGACAATGATCTCGGATGATAAGGGTTTCAGCAAGCAAACAAAGAACAAGTCAGACTTGTCAAAAGCCACATTGTGAGCGTGCCTGAAATAGGAGTTGCAGGACATATTAGGTTCAGTGGTGAATTAAAATGTAAGCACACATCACCCACATTACATTCAAGAAAGTTTCAAAAGTTAGCAATTTTAGGCAATCTGTAAAAATCAGATTTTAGTCCGGTAACACATGCATCGTAATTGTTCTTTTGAGTGGAAATAAAAGAAACTGGGAGACGCATTTTGATGCCATGAATAGAGGCTGATACAATGCACTAATTTGTATCTTAAAAAAGAAAGTTGGAGCACACTTTAGTCTTAGCCTAATTACAAAAAAGTCCTACAATACTTTTTTGTGAAGGACAATTGGTGTATCATATTGTTATTACCTGAATGCTATGACTTCCATAAACTCAGTATTGATCTGCAATGTAAAGCATAAGGTAAAGACAAATATAGCCAATGTAAGGTTTTGGATGAAAAGCTTACTTAACCATATAGAAGTAATGAGAAGTAAAGTTAATGGAAACAAAACAAATTCTTACACCAGTTTCCTCCTTGACTTCTCTTACAGCTCCCATATATATCTCCTCCGACTGAAGCATCAAAGAAAACACTTAAAATGAGCAGAGTTGTTGAACGCTCTTTAATGTCCTTACAAGCTCAAAGTTCACTCCAAAACCAAATGATCTACCTCACGAATGAAACCGGTTGGTATTTTCCAAAGACTAGCAAAAGATGGAGCACAGAAATATTTTTCTTGTACTACAAGAACCTGGAAATGGTCAACAGATATATTCGCATAAGAACAAAAGCACACAGATTCATAAAGAATAGATCAATTCTCAAACATTTCAAAGAACCAAACTTTTGGCAATTATATCTGCTGGCCTAAATTCAACTGTTAGGTGATTGTACTCCTGGTATTGATGTGCAGATTTACTTAGTCTGAACAGAAAACACAAAAAAAATATTTCCACTGCTATATTTAAAGTGAACACCATGTCTGGGCTACATGGAGAACTATTAAACCGGGTAAAGCAACTTCAACCAGGAATACCCTGTATCAGGCATGAAATAATGCAAGTGGTCTTAGAGCCTAATGTAGAAAGTGGCTATGAAAGGATAAGTGACTGTTTATCTGTCAATGTTGGTTCATATTGATGACTTAGAATCATCTTTTTGTCTTCAATAAGCACCTCCTTTTTCTCGTTGATGACAAATCCTCCGACCCCTACTTGATGTGAAGCATTAGCAGGAAGCATGGAAGGCCCATCTGGGATCCAGTAAGTCAGCATCACATATCCTGGCTCTGCATGGTGGTACCGGAAGCCTTGCTGCAATAAATTACTTATCTCAGAAATCAAATGAACTCCGAAGTAGTCAATGAGCTAGACACCATATCAGAGTCATCGGATAGGTTGTCATGTGAATTTGTGTGCATTCCGAAAAGAGCATAACTTGAAGCCTTTATTTTATACGTTGTCAGAAATAGTTGGTGTGCTGAAGCATAAGAAGTTAACCTTTACAGCAATTGGAACGAGTTCTGACTGTTCTAAAAGCAACTTAAGCCAAATGCCCTTCTTTCCCTGCATCAGATAATATGGTTTTCACTGAAATCATCATTAATTTGAGGATTAAGACCAGAAAGTTAACTTTTTAAGCCATCCCGAGCAACAATTTAAAGTCTAATGACC
Organism: Bruguiera parviflora; assembly: GCA_019804595.1. NCBI lineage: Eukaryota > Viridiplantae > Streptophyta > Magnoliopsida > Malpighiales > Rhizophoraceae > Bruguiera > Bruguiera parviflora. The sequence goes on from CM034056.1 coordinate 2,340,378, forward strand.
CTGCAGAAAAAGTAATTACTCCAAGCATGCTATAACAAAGTTTCATATTTCAGCAGTTTGATGTATGTCTACACTAATATTATTTCTTAATAGGCCATCCTTAATGTGAAAAACAGATTAAATTACACTTCTGCATTCAAACTCAAGAATCCATAAAGGGTAAAAATCAGCACGGTGGCCTAGAAATCCATTCAAAGTTGCCATTCAGTTATCCAGTGACCAGGCAGGATGCGGGCGGTTCAAGATTTCTGTCAAATCCTCCACATACTTCAAGCAAGTGATAACCAACTTCGCTGGAAAACAAAGGTAATCACATTGCATACAAGAATTCTTAGAAAATGGTAAGAAAAATTACCTTCAACTTCCAATGCGAAAGCGAAAGATGAAGCTCAGCAGTGAAAGCATCTGGACTGGCTGGGAGTCTGTCAGGATTGATAAAAACCCCACCATACTCATCATCAAATGCATTAAGTAATTTCGTACTATTGGAAATGAGACTTGAACTATCACAATTTGTTCCACTAATCTGACAGCAATTATCCTCCGTTACAATTCTGTCTTGCTTAACTGAACTAATAGCCGTCTTTGACAGATAACTACCACATGTAGCCCTTAAATAACATGCCTTAGTAAATGCCCCTGAAAAATAAGGATGGAAATTACGAAAAGCACCATTAAATAAAAACTTACAAGAATCTAAGACTAGATTTCCCGAGAAAATATGGGAGCAAAACCATTTTTTTTTTATCCGACCGTCGACACCAGGTTCGACCCTCATTGCCGGAACTAAGAGTCTAGTTGCTCTGCCACCAGACCAGGTGCCTGGCGGCGTACGCAGGCAAAACCCTTAACATCAGAAGAAGAACTGAGTAATGTGAAGAAGAAAGTTATTACCTCTGCAAGAAGCGAACTCTGAGAAGAACCTAACAACGACGGGTGGTCGGAAACTCGAAAACGAGCTCAACTCTGTTCTTCCCATAAGGGCAGCATCAGAGACAGGCAAGGATTTGGAATCAAGTAACAACTTCGACTCCATTTGTGACACTACTACTCAAAATCCAATCCCAACTTGTTTAAGCTCAACGCTTAGCGCACAACGCCACCAGTCCAAGGCCGCAAATCCTTAATATACATAGATATTAAACCCGGGCCGAACATTGGCTCGGACACAGGGTTGGGTCATTAGGTTGCCTGGTTTAACCAATGAATCAATAATCGGGTCGATCTTAAAATAGTGTTTCGTTTTCTTTGTATAGTTTTTAGAAAAAAAAAGAAACAATTTTAAATACATATTTCAACGATTTTATAGAGGGTCTCATATATATATATTTTTTAAATATTTTATTTCAAGGATAGATAGAGCACAAAAATAAATATTTACTGACAACAAAAACTCAGCAGCGTTTCAATGTTGGCTAAGGTATCTAGAATTTTTTTGTAAATAGACTAAAGAAAGCAAGCAGAAAAGGTATTTATTTTGTTTTTAACATATAATCAAGAGTAAAGACACCACAATTAGTCAAAAGATGCGATTTATTATAATATTTTAAATAAGATATTGTTTTCCATATATACATATATATATAGAGAGAGAGAGAGAGAGAGAGAGAGGACCTTAGAAGAGTCGTAGTTCCATCAGCAAGAATCGTGATACAAACAAGAAAATATTACGGGACGCATCGAACATTGGGATTTGGGACTAAACTGGACCCTTTGGTTTACACAAGAAGACAACTGGGATGAGCTAAAGAGAGAAACGAGACAAAGTTTAACAGGATATTTTCTAGCAAAAACAGAGTTATAGTGGCGGAAGTGTTGCTCAACTTGTGGTCGGAAGTGGATGGTGACGCAAAAAATCAGAGACAATAAAAGAATCAACTTAAAAAGATGGCGATCTGCCGATTGATCATACCATGGTTATTTTTAAAAACAATTGAAAAAATTCCCGAAAAATGTTTACTCACACATTGTACTATTTTTCAGTCTTCCATTCGTAACAGAATTTTAAATATTCATTCGACAGTTAGTATAATAAAAATTAATATTTAAATTGCATTCAGTTCGACGGTACATGTGATAAAGCTAGGAAAAATAGATTTTAAATTATTGGGTTGGCATGTGGCGGGAGTCAAGGGGGAGATGACTCCTGAGCCGACGGGGAAATGCGTTAAAAAATAGGAAATCGGAGAAAATAATTGTAATCTTTATCATTTATAATAATAAATATTATTTTTATTTTTATTTTCGTACATATATATTGTTTTTGATTTTTTATCCGTATATTTTTTTTTCTCCCTCTTAATATATATATATATATATATATAAAGGGTTCTGTCCCTCGTTTTGAAACACGTGGTGTAGAGATCACTTAACAAATAATTTTGTGTTCATGCAGGACAAAAAGAAAATTGAAAATCCTTTTTCGTGCTTTTCGTTTCCTTACTTGAGCACCCTTTTTTTTTTTAATTTTTTTATAGGACATTTCAGGCAAATGTACCGACAAACCACAAAATCCACAGTTTTGTATGCCGCAAGTTTGGCCGATTGCCTGTAGATAAGGCAGTGCTTAATAGGATGTTATCCTCAAAGCAAGATGAACGGACAAAGGTGAACATAAATTATTTATCTTTGCTTCTTTGTAATTGTAAGCATAGTTTGTCAGTTTAGATGAAAGAAAAATAGAGATATTGACTGATGACCTAAAAAAGACGTGGGTGTTGCTAGGTTATAAAATATGATTAAGATTGATTAACTAATGTATCAATTATTAATGTTAGAGTTTTAAAGGAAAAAAATGAAGGAAAAGAGTCTAGGTTAACGTGACAATGATATATATATATATATCTATAAGATATACTTTTTGATAGTTAATTACATATTATAAGATATATATTTATATAATTTATATACTTTTTGTAATTACATATTATGGAAGAATAAATAAAAAAATTCAATAAATAAATTAAAATTTTGATTAAAACATTTAGAAATGACTTTGTCACAATAAGTTTGAAGTTTAAATGAATTTTATACATGTAATTTTAAGAATTTTTTTTAAATAATTTTGTTATATTCGTCTCATAAGAATATTTAGGAAAAAATTTAATAGCATATTTTATTTGTAAATTGAGGATTAGAAAGTTATTTGAGAGAAATTTTTGAAATTATACGGATAAGAAGTACTAAATCTACGAGGCCCGCGGTACATGCATGGTCGAAGCAATTGGAAATATGTTATGGTTTTGGTATTCTCACTTTTTAGTCAATACGTGTATATATGAAACTTATGGTTATTTGGATCATTGCCCAGAGCATGCGGCAGATCGCCTCGGATACGAGTTTGTGAGAAATTAATGGGAATAGAAATAGTTAAATCTTATACACCACCAATATATAGAGCAGTGGATTGATCGCTGGCTTTTATCATCGATTACAGACTCCTTCGCCATTTAGGTAATGCTGCAAAGACGGATAACAACCTTTTCTATATTCCCATAGAGCCTCTTCTTTAGTGAATTGACGGAGGATTTCTTTTTCTCGAGAAAGTTGGAGAAGAAAAACGTCTCTCGATGTTTTTCTTATTATCATAAGACGCACTGCAATTAGTGACGCGGTTTATTAATTTTGCGTTACGACTCCCCCCCGAACTTCTTTCAGCTGCATTCTCTAATCTCTCTTTAATTGGGTTGGAATTAATTCATCGTGGACAAGCTGACACAGTCCAAAAACATTAACAAAGTTCAATCGCTTAAAGCTATTTTAGCGGACAAAAGTGAACATTTTTTTTTTTTTTTTGGAGTGATCACTAACCAATTTCTTATAGGAAAATAAATATTAATAATTATATACCTATCCCATAAATTTTATCATGTTAAAATAATTCCAGTGAATATACATATTGATTGAATAGGAGCGCATTTTCCTTATATCGATCTGATGCATTTAGGATTTTGTTCTTAAATTATCCTTGGAAAAAATATAACTTGAATTGATAAAATTAAAAGAAAAAAAGAAAAAAGAGTAATCCAAATACGACGATTTGGATTTTGGATTAGTTGTTGACTTCTTGTGACTGGTGATTGCAAGCCCCTCCTGCAGGAGGCGCCCAATACCCAAAGTCCCAACAGAACGTCCACATCGGTGCGATGATGAAAATTATAGATCCCTTTCCCTGTTCTCTTTTTTGTTCCCCCCCGGGGGGGGGGGGTTGGGTGGGTTTTGAACTCACATTTCCCTATAACTAACCTCTTTGTAGCTTATCTAGAATCATTATCATAAATTGTGGAATTCAATTCAAATAACATCCTTTTTGTTTGGCATCGCAATTCTAAAGTATAAGAATAATTCTCATACTTTAAAAAAATATGCTGATCTAAAAAAATTAATAATTCTCATCAATACTCTATATTTAAAAAAATATTAATTAAATTAAATTATTTAATATTCTATACCAAATAATAAACTAAAATTAAAATTCACTTCAATTGAATTCTTCTATTATTATTATTATTTTTTAAAATTTTATCATTCTGATAACATCTGATACTGGATTAAAAAAAAAGTTTAAAACTCAATTAAAAGAGTATTATAAGTTTTGAGACTGATTTTCAGATTTTACCCATGGTGCATCTTAGCAGTCTCGGCGCAAATTAGGGCCTTCCTAAAGTAATACTGAGGGCCCGGTCTGACCCAATAATATTCTTGATCCAAGCATTTTGAAGCCCATTTCAGACCCAATAACTATTAAATACTGATATTACCGCTCCGAAGATCATCCAAGCGCAAGTGGGAGAGCAACTTTTTTTTTTTTTTTTTTCTAGGTGTCACCAAGTGGAAAAGCAGCGTAAAAAACAAAGTTGTAGTGTTGTACACATTAAAAAAAAAAAAAAAAAAGAAGAAGAAAAAAGAAAAAGGCGTTTTCGTACGCACTCTTTACCCTTATTTCACAAATATGTCATTTTCACGACTCGAAGATAATGGAAGCTAACGGAGTAACTTTACCGTAACATCAACCCTCGCTTTTGAGTTGTACATATATTCATAGTGCACAATCATATGCATCTGTGTATTAAAAAATTTTCCCCACTTGGTGATTAATTATTTTACTAAATCGTTGTTGTAGAAAGCATAAAAGAAAGATACGAGCTCTAATAACTAAATCCGAGCAGGAAAAGGTAACCAGCAATGGAAGGATATATATATATATATATATATATTTGTAGATCATAGTCATTATCAAAAAAATGAATGTGTAGATCGAAGGAGAATACCATGTTGAGAATTTTTCAAAAAAGATAAATTGGACTTATTATTTTTTACAATAAAACTCCTTGTACTTAGCAATGGGCAAAATGAATGGAAGGGACGTGGGAAGACAAACCAACATTGAAACTGTACTAGTTGAACTCCTCATTTTTAGCAATAAGTGGAATGAATATAAAGAATATTTGTTGAGAAAACAAACATACATTATTTATTTAAAATTTATTAAATATAATTTTTTAAATAGTATAAATTTTATTTTATTATATTTATTATAATATAAATATAAATATATGAAGTGAAATAATAAAACAAATAATTTTTAAAAAATTTGTTTTCTTTCTCCCATTGCCATCAACAAAGTGGTATCAAAGTTTAAATATGAGGGTTTTCTCTCTTACCCCTCACTAGAATTAGAGCTTTCCCTCTTTTTCTTGTCTCCATACTTCTTATGTTTTTTGTTTTTGAATTCAAATTCAGAATTAGAATTGGTGTCCGCTTTCGCTTTTGTAACATCATATCTTTTTAAAACAAAACTATTTTGATCTTTTGTCATTATGTTATTGACTATTGACAATCTGGGAGCCTAGGTAAAATGATGACTAAAATAAATATCACCTTCTAATACCTACAACTAACTAAAACAAATTATGATCGATGGGCGCTATGCATAAAGGCTATACTTGGGTCTCATGGCTTATAGGACATTGTTGAAAATGGATATAAAGATCCTATTTACAAAGATATTGCAACCGTGGTTAAATTAGAATTATGACAATGGGCAAATAAGAGAGATCAAAATGCACTCTTAATTATTCATTAAGAGTTAAATGATGACATATTTGAGAAAATAGCCAATACAACAAGAGTAAAGGATGCATGGGAAATCCTAAAGAATTTCGTAGTTGGAGTTGATAGAGTGAAAAAGGTGTGGCTTTAAACTCTCAGGGCTGAGTTTGAGATGATTTTGATGAAGGAGAATGAGTTTATAACAGATTATTTTACTTGAGTATTGGTGATGGTGAATCAAATGAAATGACTCGATGAAATGATTGAAAATGCAAGAGTAGTAAAGAAGATTTTGCACTCTCTCATCAAGAAATTCAATCATATAGTGGTGGTAATTGAAGAATTGAAAGACATAGAGTCTATGGCCATCAACAAGTTAAATAAATTATTGTTAGCTTATGAAGAGAGAATAAAGAAGACCTAATAAGAACTTGTGGATCAAGTTTTGCAAGTAAAATTTTCCTTTAATCCTAAAGGAAATGAAAAAGAAGGAAGAGGTTAAGGTCGAGGTTATGGTAGAGACTGAAGTTATGGATAAGGTTGTGGTTATAATCAAGAAAGAGGCAAGTGAAATTCATTTTAAAAAGGTGGAAATAGGAGTTTTCAAAAAGGTCGTGGATAAGGGAGAAATAATAATTAGAGAAAAGATAAAAACTAAGTAAAATGTTATATATATAGAAAGAAAGGTCATTATTCTTGGGAATGTCAAACTAAGAGCTATGATGAGGAGACAATCATTATTAAGCATAAAGAGGTGGAAGGCGATACTTTTCTACTTTCTCAAAAGGAAGGCTTCGCAAATAAAGATGTCGTATGGTATCTTGACAACAACATAAATAATTATATAATCAGATAGAAACAAATTTGTGGGGTTAAATGCAAAAGTGACTAAGATTATTCATTTTGGAGATAATACAAAGGTAAAGATTAAAGGAAAAGGCTTAGTGATTTTGGCCACAAAGGATAAAGATCATAAGATTCTTCATAATATTTACTATATTCCAAAAATGAAGAGCGATATTTTGAGTATTGGTCAACTTTTGGAGAGTGGGCACAAAGTGAAGATGAAGAACAATTATTTATGCCTTTGAAATCAAGATGATAGACTTGTTGCTAAAGTTATTATGATAAAGAACCAAATGCTTATGTTAAATGTAAAAACAACGAAAGCAAATTGTTTATAAGCTTGTGTCAAGGATTTTTCATGGATTTGGTATATAAGGTTCAGGCATCTTAACTTTAAAGGGCTTAAGATACTAGGAGAAAAAAATATGGTGAAAGGAGTTACCAAATTTAATCACCCGAATTAATTGTGTAAGGCATGTTTACGCAGAAAACATGTAAGAAAGAGCTTTCTAAAGGTGTCATTTTTAGAAGTAATTAAGCTTTTATAACTTGTGCATGCAGATGTGTGCGATCTTATCAAGTTACAATCTCTCGATAAGAGCAAATATTTTGTACTCTTTATTAATGATTACACAAGGAAGATGTGAGTTTATTTTTTAAAGAGCAAGAGTGAAATTTTTGAGACATTTAAGAAATTTAAGTTTCTTGTTGAAAAGAAAAGTGAATATAATATTAAAACTCTAAGATCTGATAGAGGTGGAAAGTTCACTTCCTAATGAATTCAAGGTTTTTTGTGAGGAAAATGGTATTTGACATCTTATGACAATCCCAAGAGCACCACAACAAAATGAGATCGTAAAAAGAAAGAATAGCATAAATCTTAACATAACGAGATCGATACTAAAAAGTAAAAATATGCCTAAGAAGTTTTGGGTTAAGGTTATTGCATATGCCATTTATCTCTTAAATTGTTCACTTATGAGGAGTTTGGAGAAAATAATACCTCAAGAAGTATCAAGTGGATGGAAGCTAGGTGCACGACACTTAAGAGTTTTCAGATTTATTGACTATGTTCATTTATTCGAGCATGAAAGGACGAAATTTGATAATAAAAGCAAAAAGATGGTGTTTATTGGCTATGCTAAGAACTCTAAAGGGTGTAAATGCTTTGACCTCGTTTTTAAAAAAGTTGTGATTTGTAGAGATGTAAAATTTGAGAAAGATACTTTATGAGATTCAAGTGTTTAAGAAGAAAAGACATATAATTTTCTTCCTTATTTAGAAGAAGACGAGAATGAGGACTAAGAGACTGAAGGCAAAAGTTTAATTCCTTCCTTAACAAGCTCAAGCAAACAACTTTAAAGATTTTGAGGTATAAGAGATCTTTATAATGTTACTGAAAGAATAAATGGTGAGAATTTTTTTTGTTTATTTACAAATGATGAACTTTTAAGTTTTAATGAGGCTGTTAAAGATAAAAAATGAATCTGACCTATAAAGGAAGAAATTCATTTCATTAAGAAGAATGGCACTTGGGAGTTTGTCATACTACCAAAAGGACATTAAACAATTAGAATTAAATGAATTTATATGTTAAAGAAAAATGCAAAAAGAGAAATTGAGAGGTATAAGAAAAAATTAATTACAAAAGGATATAAATAAAAGTATGGTTTGGATTATAAAAAAGTATTTGCTCTTGTTGCTGCTTAGACATAATATGGTTATTGGTTGCTTTTGCAGTGCAAAACCAGCGGATAATTCATTAAATGAATGTGAAGTCAATTTTTTTAAATAATACTCTTGAAGAATAAGTATATGTGGAACAACTAAAAAGATTTACAATTGAAAGTCATCGAGATAAGATATGAAAATTAAAGAAGGCATTATATGGCCTTAAGCAAGCACCACAGGCTTGGTATAATCACCTTGACAAATATCTTTGTGAGAATGGTTTTTCAAGGTGCATTTATGAATATGTACTTTATTTTAAAAAAGAGAAAAATGATATTTTGTTTATATGTATTTATGTAGATGACTTTATTCATATGGAAAATAATTTACAAGTTTATGATGATTTAAGAAGGCAATGACACGAGAATTTGAGATAAGAAATATGAGATTCATGTTATATTATTTGAGAATAGAAATAAAACAATATAGTTACAGAATATTTATCTCTTAAGAGGTATACGCAAAAGAGATTCTAAAAAAGTTTAAGATAATGGAGTGTAATCTTGTGAATATCTTGATGGAGTATGAGGTAAAACTCTTCAAGGAGGATGGATTAAGGAAAGTTAATTTAACCATATTTCAAAACCTTGTGGGAATTTTAAGGTATTTGACCTATACTACACCTGATATATTATTTATTGTGAGATTAGTGAGTTGATTTATGAAGAATCCAAGTAAAGAATATATGTTAGTTGCAAAGAGAATTCTTTGATATTTAAAACATACTCTTGATTATAACATTTTTTATATTTCTTTGAATGAGGTTTACTTAAAAGGATATTATAATAATAATTATGTCATTAATATTGATAACCAAAAGAATATTCAAGTTTATATTTTTCTTTGGAGAAAATGTAATTTCATGGTATTCAAAAAAACAATTAGTTATGGCACTCTCAACTCGTGAATTAGAGTATGTTGCTATAACTATTAGTGTGTGTCAAGCAATATGGCCAAGGAAATTGTTATGCGAATTTCATTTTGTACAAAAAGAGGTGACTAGAATTCTGGTTGACAACAAATTGGTCATTGCTATTATGAAAAATCTAATGTTTCATGATCATAACAAGCATATAGATTGTTTCATTTTATTTGGGATTGCATTACCAATAAGGAGATTTAGGTAAGGTATATCAAAACTTTTAATCAAATAATTAATATATTTACAAAATCTCTTAAAAAAATAGATTTCAACAACTTAGAAAGATAATGAAAGTTATGAAGAAGTTAAATTTATAAGAGAGTATTGAATATTTTTCAAAAAAGATAAATTGGATTTTTTGTCTTTCGTAATGAAACTTTTTGTCTTTAATAGTAAATAAAATGAATGCAAGGGACATATTGCAAAGATAAACAAACGTTGAAATTAAATTTCTTATCTTTCATAGTAAAACTCCTTATTTTTAGTAGTGGATAGAATAAATGTAAGAAATATCTATTAAAAGAACAAATAAATATTTATTTAAAATTTATTGAATATAATTTTTTTAAATAATATAAATTTTATTTTATTATATTTATTATAACTTGAATATAAATATATGAAGCAAAATAATTTAAAAAAATAATTTTTTGAGAATTTGTTTTCTTTCTCTCGTTGCAATCAACATATCTTATAAATAGTCTAAAAGAATGTGGCCTATTATGTGGTCAAAGACAAAAATTCACTTAAATATGTAGGTAAAAAGCAATTATTGCAAAAAGGCAGTTGATTTCCAGGAAAAAAGGCATGGCTGCTGATAGTCTTAGATGTTACATGGTGTTGCAGAGCAATAACAAGAGTAAAACTGAAGGAACAATGAAAGGAAGTCCTCAGGCCAGCCCAATGATTATTTAGTGGAGTTGCACTCTCATGGTGAAACAGAAACAGGCTTCTGATGGCCAATTTTCACACTGTGTAATGTTGGTTCACATCAATGTCTAGACCCCTAAGCTTCACAAAAGACTCCACCCTGCCTTTCAGAGTGTGCAGCTCTCTTAATCTGCTCAACATTGATGGTAAAAAGCACTGTTAGGTTTGCATACCCTAAATAATACCATGTTGTGGAGTTTCAGGAAAGAAACTGAACCTTGCAATCTCGGCACGCCTTTTGGCTTCATCAGCCAGGACACTAATATCCTTGAAAGCTTGCCATCCAGGGAAGGGTTTTGCCTCTGAAGATTGGAGACCAGAGAGGGTACGCTGCTCAGCCGCCCATGCAGCTTTGCGATCCTTTTTACCAAAGTCCTCTTGCGTGGTAAGTGCCGTCTGAAAAAAGAAATTAATAGCCGAATGCTCAGACAGAAGTGCGCATTGATGTAAATGACAGTTTCTGGAGGATAATTAGTGAACTATCGGGTATAGTTTCACTTACTCTTTGGTTGTATACGAGATTCCAGGCTTTGTTACTCAATGCGTAGCGAACAACAAACTTTATAGGATCAAGCAGAACATACGTCACAACCTTATATAGCCATATAACCCCACACCATTTCCAGCCAATCTGGTGAATTCCAGCAAATGACCATGTTGCCATTGCTGATATTATGGTTGCCACCTGCATAGATTAATCATTGTTAGACAAAATATTATTTCCTGCTAAGGGTAATAATATCACTCATTTGAAACATTTTAATTTCCATGAAGCAAAAAAATCGAAATGTTTAAAGAGCTTCATTCAACTTTTGGGCGTTTTTGTGCATGCTGAAAGTATTTTATTGAATTTTGAGGACTTTACCAATTGAGCAATGATGAAAGCAACAAGAAGCAGCAGTCCAGGCCTTTCCGTGAATGACCAACTCCGAGAGCGGGTCACAAATATAAGGGCCTGGCTGATGGTGCTCACTTGAAGGTAAATAGCTGATGCTAGCTTTCCATTCAAGGTGTTTGCAATATGCTGATTCGAGAGATCATAGTATTTCTTCCTCAAGCTGTGTACATGAAAATGGTCCTGTGGCAATGGAAAAACAGGAAGTCAAAGAAGAAACAAATGGATCTTCAAATCAGCTAGCCTTTCACACTTCATTTACAAAATTGTTGATGTGAATGAGACATTTGCTTGAGACTCAAGATTTAAGTGGCAGAACGGTTTTGCCGAGGAAGGAAAAAAAGAGGAAGAAGAAGAAGCTGCAGAAAAGATGCAACTGTAGGTGCAAAAAAGATACAGCAGTAGCAGCAGAGGAAGATACAACCTTGAAGATTAAGGAATCAGATTTTTAGTCTTAGTATGTTAGTGGGATTAGGTGAGATATTATGTGATATAAAGCATTGGCTAATGTTTTTGTTTTCTGTAAGTATGAGACTTAACTTGTTCTAGTATACAAAGGTACATGAGACCATATTGCTTAAGTTTTGTAAACTCCTATATGAAGAGCAATTTGCAGCAATGAAAAAGTGATCAGAAAATGAGGATTTTCTCTCCAAGTGTTTTGTTTTTTTTTATTTCCTCAAACACCGACAAAAATTTATAATGCGCATAAAATGGATAAGAAATGGGTGAATTTACCGAAAAGAAATCCGTTTCATAGGCTGCCCAGAAAAATATAACTGTTGCTATGGCAAGGTATCCACCTAGCATAATTCCAGTAGCAAAAATTTCACTGAGCTTCCAGCTGTCTGGCATTGGTGATGGCCTAACTCTATCCTTGGATATTGTCATAATAGTACCTGGTAAATGGAAATGAAAAGAGAAGGGAATAAAGATCAAGGATGGTTGCAGATTGCCATTTATCTTTTAAAATAATGGGTCTTAAGAAGAGCAAAGTAATTCTCACCATCATTAAGAATGGCTATGATGAGAACCATGAATGGTGGGAAATTGAACTCCCAGCAGGCCGTGAGCAACACAAACCCCATCTATCATAGAAATCCAGTTGCCAATTATAAGTGATCTTGTGAGCTTGTCATTGAAATGTAAGAGAAAAAGAAATATCAAACTTACCACAATACGTATTGTAATGGATACTGCATATATCTGGAGAGCAAAAATGAAAAAGAAAATAGAGAGCACTGTTGTGAGGCAAACATTTTTAAGCATTCATTGTCACTAAAACTCTAGGTTTTGACAAGAACAACTTACGGTGTAATTTTTCATTCTCTGAAAGATTGAACGGCTGGTTAAGACAGCACTAATAATTACACTCAGCCCAGGTTCTGTCAGAACTATATCAGAAGCACTACGAGCGGCATCTGTTGAATCTGCAACAGCAATTCCTATGTCTGCTATCTTCAATGCAGGTGCGTCATTGACTCCATCACCGGTCATTCCAACTATGTGTCTTCTTGCTTGCAAACGCTTCACTATCTCGTACTTATGCTCTACAAAAGAAAAAAACAAATGCATTTTAAAGTTATATGACGGGAGTCAACAAGGTTGATTCACTGAAAATGAAAGATTGTTGAACATAATTACCTGGGAAAACTCCAGCAAAACCATCAGCTTTCTCGATGAGATCATCAACCGGGAGAGCTCCAACTGTTTCCTTCTTATCGTCTCCAAGCAAAGAGGAAGATGGATACATGTTTGTGCCCATTCCAAGCCGTCTCCCTGTCTCCTTTCCAATTGCCAGCTGGTCACCTGTAATCATTTTAACGCTGACACCAAGATCAAGAGCTCTTCTGATAGTTTCAGCACTGTCACAGCGTGGTGGGTCGAACAAAGGTAAAAGACCAACAAATTCCCAGGGTCCGCCATGGCTCTCTTTGGTACCTTCAGGTACTTCCTGCAAAAAATGGTACAGCATTCAATTATTAGTTCCTTTCCGGGGTGCAGTTCGAAGAAAACCGCAATAGTTCACTTAAAAACTTGTACCTGACGAGCAACTGCAAGGGAGCGAAGTCCACGCTCAGCGAATTTATCAATAATCGTATGTACCTTTTTTCCAATTTCTGAGCTATTCCACGCCAGATTGAGGATCTGCAGTTTCCATAACAAAGGGTAAAAGGTATTAAGCTATTTATCGGCAGAAATGATCATTGCAGCCAGAAGTTGCGAAGCACGTACCTGCTCAGGTGCTCCTTTGCTCACTCGGTGCATATTGCCCTTTTTGTCTAGGTATGTCAGTGCTGTCCTCTTATCAGTGGGATTGAAAGGAAGAAAGTGAACTTCTGCAATTCCAGCTCGTGCCTTGAAGGTAAGATGACAAAGTGAACTCATTTCAACAGAAACTTACATAAAAGCAATACGAGAATCAAACATGCTGGGATCCTGGGCACAAGGAACGGTACTCAACATAACCACTGGGACCTCGTTTATGGACACCAATCTGCAAGCATGCCATAGTAACATGTTTTGCAGATGACAAGGAATCGAGTCATGGTGTCTGACCATAACAACAACAGTGGGCTAGTACTATGAAGCATGTATCCAATGCTTTAATTAATATTAAGTAACAAATAAAAGACTAGGACTATTTGCATGAACATATCATTAAAGGATAGAATACCTCTTTTGGATCAGCTAACATTGAAACAATAGCCGCATCAATAGCATCCTGATTCTCCAACCTCGAAGCTCTTGCAGCCATCAATACAACCATGTCCTTCTCCACACCTTCGACAAAAACCTGTGACAAAGTGGATTATGCTAAATGTTATGAATTATAAGATCCACTATGATAATCTGTTCTAAAGAATATGACAGTTTAGTTCTTCAGAAAGGTAAGGCAAAGAAAATTCACTTCTTTCATTGCGCAAGAGTACATGCAATTATGAAGGACACAAAAAAATGGAGCAAAAAGATTAGCACCTCTATCATATTTTTGTCCACGGTAAGTTTATTGAGTGTCAGAGTTCCCGTTTTATCACTGCAGAGCACATCCATTCCAGCCATCTCCTCAATGGCTGTCATTCTTTTTGTTATAGCACCCTGTGGTGATTTGAGCAATCTTTAGTAAAATCCATAAGCTCTAGCTAGGGCAATGGCCCAGTTCCATGATTTTAACCAAGTGCGGCTTCACATACCTGTTGAGACAGCCGGTGAGAACCAATGGCCATCGTGACAGAAAGAACTGTCGGCATAGCTATAGGGATGCCTCCAATAAGTATAACCAGAAGATTATCTATGCCAACACGGTAAGGTCTTTGTTGTAACCCAAATATGACGATGATTTCAATTATCATCCCAACAGCAATTGAGCATATGCAGAAGTTTCCAATTGCGGTTAACACCTGAAACATTTAAGCAAACTTTGATGTTACATGGAAGATCATATTGTTATAGGCATACACCCTTCCTGCTATTTTTGGGTATAATTTGCAAATTACACGGTTTTGTACATGTAGAGGATAGCATCTGACAGAGTTATGGGTTAGGAAACAAGTAGAGATTAACCTGTTGAAAATGTCCAACATGAGTTGTCGATTCCACGAGATGAGCCGCCTTTCCAAAGAAGGTGTGTACCCCAGTGGCAATGACAACTGCTTCAATTTCTCCTTGCTTACATGTTGAACCAGAGTAAACACCATCACC
Organism: Bruguiera parviflora; assembly: GCA_019804595.1. Classification (NCBI taxonomy): domain Eukaryota; kingdom Viridiplantae; phylum Streptophyta; class Magnoliopsida; order Malpighiales; family Rhizophoraceae; genus Bruguiera; species Bruguiera parviflora. The sequence continues at coordinate 2,355,455 of CM034056.1, forward strand.
AGGATTCTTAGATACAGGAAGTGATTCTCCTGTGAGAGCGGACTGCAAAAGGGAACACACTATCAGATTCCTAAAGTTGAACATGAAAACAGGGGTAATGTCTTCTTTTTCCTTTGCATCAGTACAAATCAGGAGATGTTTCACGTGGACTAATTTCACACCCTGGATATCTAAGGGACGTTATTAAACACACTAAACCTTCCTAAATGGCAAAAGCTTCTGATTACCGTGGTAAACTAAAGATATAAACTTAGTATCATCTACAGCCAAAATTTTGCATCACAGCTTATTATATACTTGTCAGAAGATTGTGATTTTCACATTTTGATGTTTGTAGATTGTAGGCAGGGTAACTGATTGTTCTAAGTTACCTAAGAGCCTACCCCACCATCAATTTTGCTTCAGCAGAATTAATGATCAAAAAATTTTAAGACAAATATGCATATATTTGGTAATTTTACAATGACCACGCACCTGATCAATTTTTAAAGGATCTCCTTCAAGCAAACGGGCATCAGCAGGAATAATGTCTCCTAATTTTATGCTAATAATGTCTCCAGGAACCAAGGCGGCAGCATCTTCCTCTTTCCATTTCCCGTCACGCAAAACCTGTTGCGGAAGAAATAAGAAGTTCAGCAGGAACACAAAAAAAAGAAAACAAAAAAGAAAAGACTTGTTATCAGAAGGGAAATCAAGAAGCAATTAAAATTTTTATTCAAAGGCAAGGGTCTCAATGCAGTGCTAAATTCTCATTTCTGGAGCTAAACCTTTGCTTTTGGTGCCAGGCGAGCCATAAGAGCTGCCGCTGCATTCCCAGCATTGTTTTCTTCCATAAAGCTGATAGTTGAATTGAGAATAAGCAGTGCCAAAATACCAACAAAATCATGGTAATCGACACCTTTACCCTGCAAAATGAGGAGTTTGCAAATAGTCAAGCCTTGAATCACAGTATTGGTTCAAATCAATTGCAGCTCAAATAGAGCTTTCAGATACGGCACAATCTTTTAAATGCAACTTTCATATACAAAGACACGAGTCATGTAAACTTACGCCACCATGTGCCAGAGCAATGGCCATAATTGCTGCTGCTTCCATAACCCATGACAATGGGTTCCACATAAAGCCCAAAAACTTGAGTATTTTACTTTCCTGCAAGGCAGACAATAGAATTGAATTTGTTAAAAGGTGGAATCTTAGCCAGTGTGAAAGAGCTCAAGCAAGTTCTCGCAGACCTTTTTCTCTTCTAGTTTGTTGTACCCAAAAATCTGCAAACGCCTTTGGACCTCATCACTGTTGAGACCTTTTTTGGTGCATTGCAAGTGCTGAAAAACTTCCTCAACAGGGATATTTTCCTGCCAGAAGTCAATTCCATATCTAGCAAGCATGACCCTATTGTGTTCAATGAAGACTTGACATAAAAAGAAAAAGTTCAAAACTTTTCCAGATGAATGCCATCTACTTTATTTAGAGAAGACATCCTAGGACTTGTTTTAAACTTTTGCATGGTCACAACAACCAAAGACACAAGAGTATGACTAGGATTGCAAAAGAGCAGAATAATGCGCACCAGGTCAACAGTTTCCTTGCTAATGGCTTCAAGGGTAATTGCCATTGAAGTACGCCTGCTTCAGCTCCCGAACCTTAAATCTATATCGATAATCTGTATGCTAAGAAACTTGGAATTCAATTAAATTGAAAGACAGTAGAAATCATTCTTCAGAGTTTTCTGCTCCCCTTTTTTTCCAGCGGGGTTAGGGCGTGAGTTTCAAATCTCAGGTTTGTTTAGATGTAATTGCTAATTGAGAAATCATCCTAAACAATACAGCAATTGATGGAGGATTAGCAGAGGTGATACATTTGATTCCCGAACATGAAATGTTAGAAACTACGAGTAGATTCTTGCTAGCATTTTCTTCACCTATTAAATGAGCTAATCACACATATAGACAGTCTCTTCAAAATCAGATGGGAAACACACCAAAGACTAAACATGATTAAATGGGATCAATTGAACACCATCCTTTTTACTTTATGCAAAACTTCTCACCACAATTGTTTAATACACTAGTTGTTATTACATCATGTTTTGTCAACTCACCAAACTTTTCTGATCACAGAGTCTAATATCCAATAACAAATGCATAACCAAGATATTTGTAAACACATATGCAAGTACAGAAATAAGAATGTGTACCTGTAGGAATCAGGCTATGCCAGTCTTACAATCATAGGATGATAAAATCCTGAAATTGGTTGGAAAAAACTTATTGGTCTGAGGTTCATGACCTGAACAGGCAGGTATATATAATCTGAAGACATGGGAATGCAACAAGCTGTTTGGCACAAGAGACATACCTCGCTGATCACCAGCTGAGAGAAAGAGAGAGTGCAGAGACAATGATAAGCAAATGGTGAGATCAAAGAGAAAAAGATCAGGAACAGACAAAAAGTTGGCCCCTGCAAAATCCGTCTATATTAAATTCATGTATTACAAAGTGCTTTCGTACAAATGTTGTTCCCAATGTGATACGATTAAGGGATTGGACTCTACCTTTGGAATGTGAGTCTGCCAACCTACAGCAAAGTCCTTTTCTTTTGTGTATTTATTTCAATGCAAAGAAAACAAAAAGGGAAATGTCGCCGTCCACCTTTTCTAATCAGAAAATGGTATCCTGCCGTTTGGGTTGTAAGAAACTCAAATTCCTATGTCATTTTGACAAAGCTTTGAAATCTCAGCACATTAATAACATTTTCATAAATTTGATTCAGAAATGTTAATGACTTGCATCTGACCTTTCTCTAGATCTTATACTGTGAGAGTCTCGTATTATGGGAATGCCCTTTTTAGATTCAGAAATGTTGGCACGACAGCTTTATCTAAGATTTTCATGCTCTGCAGCACACTGTTTTCAACTAATCACATGTCCCGTTTAGAATGTTTTGAGATTTCATTGTACGATGTTGGGTATGTCCATCTTGACACAAAGCTAAACTGAACGCATAAGATGTTTCAACATTTCCCTCTAGGTACATGTTTAGTGAGCGATATTAGCAAAGGGCTCTTCATATGATATTGTTATTGGAGAAATCATAATTTTCTAAGACTTCATGTTGACTCTCTGAGGTACTGATTACTATGCGCTTTCGGTTAGAGCTGGCGTCTAAGTCTCTGATCCGGTAGATGCTAAAATTTCTGTGGGGGGGATGCTTTGAACACGAGCGGTAACATGGTTTCTGATTTTCGTTTTATTTTTATTTAATTGAGGTTCTAACTCATTAAGTTATGAATTATAAAAATATAAAATAAATATTTTTCAATCTATAAATAAACATATTTCTTCTAAATGCCCTCTTTTTGATCCATTAGATTTAATCAATACTTACAATTTAAATTGTGAACTTGGTTTTTGAGAACAGGGAAAACAAACCTTTTTATGGGCAAGAATGGATCAAATTTCCAAAAACAAGTAGCTAATAATAGGCGATCGCTATATTTACTTTTTTTTTTCCTAGTATAATAGATACCAATTTTATGTCTAGTAAAAATAGTTTAATAATTTTTTATTTTAATTGAATCCTATTTAAATTATTTTTTCTCTCCCTCATATTGTTATCGAGTTGAGCCTTAAAAAGGAAGTCAAATTCCTCTAATAAAATTAATTAGTAGTTACATGTGAAAAATGTCCAACACAATCTTTCAGCACTGTCGGTTCTCTCTCTCTCTCTCTCTCCATTCATATTTTCTAGGATGAGTTTGGCTTTTATCCCCATGCGGACATTATTCCTATTTATCGAGTAAAAACTTGCCCGGAGGGGGCTGTTCTGTGCTTTTTAAAAATCTATTTAAGAGATTTATTAGAGGGTTAACGAAAAAAAAAATGTTAGATTAAATTACTTTTGTGTTTTTCTTTTTCGTTATTTTTTATTATTTGTGGTTTAGTTGCCGAACTATTTAGAGTTTAGTAGTTCCGTACTGCTGCTGCCACGCGGCACTTGTTGGTATCTTTTTTTTTTTTTTTCTCGGTTCATCTTTGTCTCTGGGTGATGATAACAACTTGCAAGCTTAAAAACTATGGTGGTAACTGCGGTACGGCAATGAAGTTGTGGGGTTTTGCCTAAAAAGAGAAAAAAGAAAAAAAAACACAAAAATTAAGGGGTTGGTTTGGCTGGGTGCAAAGAGGACAAAGACTCCTTGGATCTGACGTCTCCGTACGATCCCAGGAATTGGCTTTTTGTTACAAAAGCACGAGCCAAAAAGTACAATGTCAATGAGTTACGGGTTAATCGTCATTGATTTTAACCCCTTTGTCTGTCTAAGCAGCCACTAAGTTTTTATAGCCCGAGGACAGTCAAAATATAAAATTTATTCGCTTTCTTAAAAAACTCTCGTATTAAATAGAATTTAAGATTTAATTGGTGTACAAAGTGTGTTTTTTTTTTCTTGGGTATTTTTGAGCCACAAATCTCCTTCTCTCGCTAATAATTACTAACTTTTTTTTAGTTAAAAAAAAAATTTTATCGAAGAGATAAAAACAATTAGTGAAAAGATACAGAGCAATTAGGCTGACAGAAAAGTTGACACGGAAAGGAATGAAAACCAACTCAGCTTTGTCCATTTCTACTTCCAAAAATGACATAGGCTAGAACTCTTTTTCGGCCACGCTACCTAGGCTAGAACCACACATTTTAAATCTTTGAAGCCAAATTTTGAACCTTTCCCCGTGGACTTTATCCAATCTGTAGGGAAAGGATAATAAAAAAAGGCTGACTTAAAAAAAAAAAACACATTTATGAAAAAAAAAAAATGACATAGGCAATGAAACTGCCTAGGTCTACTCTGCTAATAAAATATTGTAAAAAATAACTAATTAAACTGTCATGGGAAAGCTAGATTTAATCTTAGTACGCATGGCACAAGGGTTGTAGGCTTTATTTTTCCGATTGGAGTACTTCTTATTTAAAAAGCATATAATTAATCACACGCATATGAAATTGTAGGTCTGAAAATACAATGGAAATAAATGTAGTGGATTGGATATTTCCGCCTTATGAGCATTGCACTTGAAGCAAATTTGAATGTATATATTTTGATTGCAATCAAATTTCTCGTAGTTGTAAAATTTTCTAACAGGTTCTTGTTCTTATGCTAATAAATCACAAAAAGAAAAAAGAAAAAAAAATCTTAAAACTCAAATAAATGACAAATATTTCTAGGCACGCTAATCATTTAATTAAAGAAATAGATCTTTGACTAAATAAATGAACATTGAGGACAGGAAAAAGACCACCAATCCGCCATTTTGTTGTACATTGATTGAAGGATGGAACAGTGGATGCTTCCGACCAGACGAAGATTCACCGTAGAATGATTCTCTCCTAGTAAATGCAAGGTGGATTCAAGTAAAATTGACCCCCCCCAGAAAAAAAAACTACAATAAATTAGTGAATTCTAAATTCTATTCTGCTACTGTTTATGATCTTCCTCCCATTGTTCCAAATTGTTTGACTGGTACTGCTGACTCAGCTCCTGCTGTTGCTTCATCGGCTTCTGGGCAAAAGTCCTTCTTGGGTAAGTTGATCCCAATTCAGTTGATCCGACTGCAGTATGCATGTTAATCTTTCGGGGGAAAGTTAAAAGAAGCATTCTGTCTAAAGAAACAAGTACAAGCAGACATGAAGCCCTAGATGTAATTCTAATGAGAAGAGTTGGTGTAAACCTAGTGTAATCAGATGTAATTCTAAGTGTATTGGGGGAAAAAATAAAAAAATAAAAAAAAAGTGGCAAAGCTACCATGTCCTTCATTGTGGTGGATGTTGCCTATATCTGCAGATGAAAAATGTAACAAAAGCTTCGAGCAATTGCAGTTCGCAAATTCAAGAGCTAGTCAAACCCCCCCCCCTCTTTTTTCCTGATGAATGAGTATTGTCATAATCAAAGAACTTGGAAATAAGAAGGATCAATGATCAACAACAAATTTTAATCATTTGGCCAAATTTAACATTCCAAGACGATACCACTGATTCCACCAGAATATGTTCCATGGTCATTCCCCATATCATGAAAAAAACGTAAAAGTCCAGGCTTTCTCTCTTTCAATTTCAAAGAAAACAGGAACACTCCAAAAACTCCAAATCCGTTGCAGTGTTCCCGATGCAGCTCACAACCTCAACATTGTTAGTTCTTCTTGAATTCAGCCTCGTTTGCATTTAATAAACTTGCTAAATGTTCTGCCTTTTTTTTTTGGCCCAAATACTGAAAGCAGAGGGCTGAATTAATGCACTCCCGGAGCCAGCTTCTCCGGAGCATTCTCATGGCCTTTTGGTTTCTTTGTTTTGGGCCTACTTTGTCGTGGGTCTTGTGGCCCACCCTTCCCTTTTACACCCTTGCAAGTACGTCCTTATTTTTCTTTCTTTTTCTCTTCCATTTTTTGTGTGCTATTTTTTTTTTTTTTAACTTATGCCGAGAGGGCAATGGCCGACACGCATTGGTAGCAAGTTAGCAACTAGTTTAATAAAAAAACTAATAATTTTCTTCTTTTATTAGATACAATCAAAATTTAACCATGAAATTAAAATATCATTTAAAAATTGACTCACCAAAAGTTTTTAGTAGACTACATTTACGTTAAGATCAAATGTTGAATTTAGTAATAATTTAAAACGGGATAAGCTTATCAGTGAGTTAGGAAATTTATGATTTTATAATTATGAGTCAGTAACTTTTAATTTGTTTAATTAAAATCAGTGCCGACTGCGGAATTGCCAATCTAAATCAACTAGCATCAGATTAAAATGCGAATGTGGAATGAGTGGCCCACTAATGACCCACTAGGCTTCGAAATTGTGCCCACATTTTGGGCCGTGCCTATTTCAGCGGAAGTGTTTTTCAAAAGAAAATCATCTCGTACTGATCAAAATAAAAAACTAAAAAAATTTCTGTCTATGGAGTTAATTTATGAATTTTATATTAAGAGCGAAGGTAGAAATTTAAATTTTATTTTATATATATATATATATATATATATATATATATATATGATCTTCTATTTATTTATTTTTTTTAAAAATCAGCTCACATCACAGGCCACCCAGGCTAACCCCATGCAGCCAACGTTTTGTCTGCGCTCGTACTCAGAAGTAATACCTGTCCATGTTTCTTATGCCGATCAACCTTGGCATTATATACTAGAACTTGAATTCAATTCTTAATTATCATATTCTAACGAGGATTATTTGTGTTAATGAAATGCTTGATATGCCGTCCAATATATAAATATATATATTCTAAAGACTGGGATATTAATGATTTTGTTAATTTTTTTTCTCGATTGATACAAAAGACGTGTTTCATGCAATAATAAGGGTCAAGTGGAATATAGATTTAGAAACTACAAATTCAAGTTGCGAGTTGCAAATACAACCTTTCCGTTAAGAAGGGGTCAGGTGCAGTAGACTTAACCCCTTTCCCATACACCATAATTTGCACGGTTAACGCTTTGCAATGCACAATATCCTCGTTATGTGATAACTGGTTCATCTTCCAAATCTCAAACGTTATACCAAGAATTCACTTACGAATTTTAGCAACAAAACCTGCAGAAAAAAATGGAAATGTACGAATAATGATCATATAGTGGAAGGCATTAGTAAATAATTTTTGCTTACCATTTGCTCTTAATTTATCTCAATCTCATAAATCCTATACAAAAATAACCCACAAACCGCAATTTTACATTTATATTAAATGTTGAAGATTTGGTTTTGAAAATTAGGTTATAAGAAAGTAATTTTTTTGTGAATATTAAATTCAAATACAAGTAGGTATTAGAGGTAAATCAACTTAAGTGCATGCAAATTGATTAATGATACTTTTCTTTTATCCTCCAAGAAACATATCAAATTGGATATCTACACTCTTTATTGTTTTGGAAAAAATTGGTTGATGGTACTATCGACATCAAGCTAAACACAATGAGAAAATTGGTTGGCAATGGCATCAAAATTGGAATGGCTGCTATAATGGTGTCATATATATCTTTTTTTTTTTTTTTTTCAAATGCATACAACCATACACGTCGCAAGATAGAATGGCTCCCAATCATCAAAGTGAGCTTATGACTTTCAACTAGCACGGTCAAAAGTCTTGGCACAAACGACAAAGTGGGTAATTTGGTCCCGTCAATGGCTTGGACGTGGACCGTTTCAACCAATCGTCTCCTGCCAATTAATTAGTAGGGCCACACCACGTGGTCAAATTAGTCCACTTGCAGTTGTGGGTCTGACCATCAAACTCATTCTAAAGTTTGACTTCCAATCCGTCCTTGGTGATTGACAAAAATTAAAACAAACTTAAACGAACTTTAACACGATGCTTACAGAAGTATTATTATGAACATGCCATGAATAAAAATCCTCCTTGAGCTGTTCAAAAAAAAAAAAAAAAGAAAAAGAAAAAAAAAGAAGTATTATTATGGGAAAAAAAGCTGCAAATTAAAAAAAAAAATGTAGGCTGAATAAAAGTCAGGTTATGTAAAATTATTATTATTTTTTTAAAATTTTATTGTAGTATAAATTTATAAGGGGCATGAACTCGTAACATCTGCTTTCGTTGAATGCCAAACTGTAAAGGAACTTGAACTTGAAACATCAACTAGTCACTCCCTTCTTTCCTTTCCTTTTTGGTGTATAAATTTATATCCCTTTTCGGTATACAAATGTAAACCTTTATTGAACTTAAGGTTCACCAGCTACCCGTAAAATAGGCCGACCTTGACCGAATGGTTTTATTGAATTATCTTCTTCCTCTTTTAGATGTGTTACGTACTGTCAAAGTAACATATGTTCCTAAAGATATTGTAATAATTAAGAACTTATCTATATTATGAATCTTCTGTTCAAAGGATTGAATGGGAACAAGAGACTTATAAGATAAGAAAGCTCTACTATGCAACTTACTATTGATAAATTAACACTCTGAATATATTAAGAAACTATGAAGCTAGATATATATATATATATATATATATATAATATGTTATTTTAAAACACATATACAAATGCTCTAATTAGATCTCCCTTTAAATTAAATTTATAATAAAATGAAATGATGAGAAGAGATTTATGTAACTAGCTTTAATTGAATTTGAAATTAAAACTTGATGTTGCTGCATGACCTACATTAAGTTTCACAATAGACTCAGTCTATAAGCAATTAGTTCGTGTTGTACGGATCATAAATATTCATATTAAAGATTTTGGATATAAAACAATTTTTGAATTTATTTATTTATTTATTTATTTATTTTGGGCAATAGAGGCCAAAATTCCTTATAACTTGAAGTCACTAGAGCTCGAATATGAATCGATAGGTTGTTATTGGATGCACTTTAAATTAAGTTACAAGTACAACACTTTATGCATTCGACTAAGTAGACTCCAAGGGTGAGTAATTTGTGCCCCTTTGAAGATGCGTACAGTTTCAATTATCAATATGTATAGACAAATCTGTTCAGTGTGCGAATCGAAACTTCCATTTTAATAAATGAATTCTGCCGACACAGTTCATGTTCAACTGCAAACCAACAATTTAAATTGGAACATTTAAAACACGATAATGTAAGTAGTCAAATTACAAGCAAATCTAAATCATCTGATGTCAATAGGCATTCCGCTTGCCGAATTGCAATCCATTGATCAAGATAATATTTTCCCGCGCAAAGATACTTATATGACATTGTCTATAGGCTTCTCAAAATTGTATGATGCAGAAAGCGATGAAATTGTGTCAAACTAATTTATTTGCTTCCCTGTTCGGTCGTTTTACAATAAGCATCCTCGGGCTAGCTTGCGCGTCAAGTGAAACTAAGTTACTTCTTGTGCAGTCTTAAGGGTGCATCACCACATTGACCTGGTACATCCAGCATTTTAGTCAGAATTCAAAAAATATAAAAGTAGAAATCCACTAATGCAAATTCCAGATTGATCCACTTGCACTACCCCACAACATTAAACACGGTTGTTCTGCATTATAGCAACCCAATTTCATTGCTTCACGTCATTTACAGTTCACGAGTCCTTTAAATTGCACTAACAAATTAATGAGATAGAAGACTGCGGAGGGAGGACCGGTAGCTGGTTTATAGGAACAGGTCCCATTTGACGAAGACCCATTTTTTGTTTGTATTCTTCCAAGACTTTGACCAAATCCATTCAAATTGCACACGGGTTTTAATTTTGGATTTGACTAAACCGCCGTCGAAAGTTGGAAAACTACTTGAAACTGATCCAAATTTTGCCTTCGTTGTTGCCGGACATTACACGAGCCCACATAAAAGTGGGCCCAATGTTAATTGATCCTTTTTGATATAATTTTCTATCTGATATATCCTTTTTAATGTTTTCTGGAGCGTACTTAAACTTGATTTAGGATTGTTGCCTTGATTGCACAATCGAACATCTAGAAACACCATGCAATATTGAACGCTACACACAACACTCAAACATCAAATAAAAAAAATATATATATATATTCTGTAAGACAATTCCATCATGTTGATGTAGTAAGACAACTCAGAAAAATTCAATTTAGAAATAACAATTACTCCAACAATACATATGTTAACCAGGTAAAATCGATTGGACTAAGGTATGATAAGTCCCAAACCTATTTCGGTTGCGTGTGTCTAAATTTCGCATTAGTAAATTCATTCGGTTGCAAGAAGTTAAGGTATCGTGTGTTGTTATATCTGCTCAGAGAGATTTATGAGCTAGAAATTTTCCATTCAATATTCAAGTCTACTATTTCAAGAAAATTAAAGAAACAAACCCGTGAGGATATTGCATAATGCAGCCAATTCATATCACGAGCAATGTCAGTTAATTTCAACTTTGAAGTAATATCAGTAAACATCAAATATTACTTGCATTATTTTCTTCAAAAAATGAATTTCGGATTGACCACGATGTCAACGATACACATAACTTTCAAATTACCTTTTTTTTTCGTTTCTTGTGATATTCATCAGAAAATAGCTTTCAACTTCTTTGAAAATGCATAATTTATTTATTTATTTATTTTGCCTTTGTTATACGTTGCCTCAATCAGTTCACCATTTGAATCCTACTAGAAACGTCTGGCACAAAATATCGCTATTCATCGTACGTATTTTTTTTCTTTAAAAAAGAAAAATGATACGTAAGTAAGTCGATCAAATTACATAGCTACGGTTTAGTCGACTTATTCAAAGAAAGAAAGAAGTTTTGTTTCTTGTAACCTTACAAAAGCAAGCATTGAATAGCGTGTAAACCTATAGACACTTTGCTTTACCAAATCAACAATAGAAAGAAGCACGCTTGTTACCCATTACATTTAATTTAATGATATTCAAGTTATTTTTAATATTAAAAATTTTAAATTTGGATTTCAATTGTAAACTTGTGGTGCATGTGAGGCTTATTCAACACTTGTGGCGCACTTGTGCGAGTTGGTAATCTCATAGTAGCTGTTACCACATTGTTAAGAAATAACTTCTAAGGCAACGTCTATCTGTCAACTTGCCCAAGTTTGGTGAATTGGGAAATTCATTAACATATATTACTTCCTTCGTTACAGTAAATTGAAATCTCATCTGGGTTACAAAGCAAATTCACTTGTAAATCCTAAGAAGTTTGGTGAATTGGTACCATTTAACAATCGAATCACCAAAAGTTTTCAGTGGACTGCACCTGCATCGATGGTTTACAAGTGAATAGGCCAAAATGTTAAATTCAGCGACAAATTAAGAAGGATAAGTTTACCAATGAGTGAGTAGATTTATAATTTTGTCATTATGAATCAATATCTTTTAATTTGTTTAGTATATTTATAATTTTGTAATTATGAGTCAATATCTTTTAATTTGTCTAATTAAGATCAAAACATAATTGTCAATGTTTAGTTTAGGGTCTCATTGGTAAACTTGGAGTTTGTGGGCCGAGCCTATTTTAATGTAAGGCTTTTTTTTTTCTTTAAAAAAAAAAGAAAAGAAAAAAAAAGAAACACAGCTCACATGCCATTTGGGCCAAGCTCAATGCAGCCAACATTTTGTCTAACTCAGTGGTAGTTCTTCCCCATCTTTCGTATGCCCTTCAACCTTGCTTTATACTAGAACTTGATTTCAATTATTAATTATTATATTCTAATGACTGTGATACCAACAGTTCATTAATTCTTTTCTTTTTTTCATACAGAAGAGGAGTATTGATACGAAAACAAGATTACTTATATATGACCTGAAGATAATAAATTCAAGTATACAAGTTTTTTTATTAAAAAGATGTTACATATATTTAACTTTTATTCAGATTTCATAATATTAAAATATTACAACATACACATTACCTATGTTTGCGTAACACATGGTACATGATTCAAATGTCAATTGTTTTACTGAAATTTAATTTATGAATTTTGATAACAAAATCTAAATAAAAGCAGAAATATATGAATATGTCTCATATAGTAAAAAAAAAATAAAATTAGTATATGATCTTCCTTATCATTTACTCTTAAATTTTTCTCGATCTCATAAAGTCTTCTACAAAATAACCCACAAACTCCAAATTTACATATCAAATTGATCTCATTTTGAGTTTGAGAATTAGGTTCGGAGAAAATAATTTTTTGTGAGTATTATATTTAAATACAAATAGGTAGTAGTGGTAAATCGAACTACGTATATGAAATTGGTTAATGATACTTTATTTCTATCCATCAAAAAAAATATTGAGTTTTTTGAACGTGAGCTGAATCAATTGAAAAGAAATATTCCCTCTTTGTGCGGTATTGAGTTTTTTTTTTTTTTTTTTTTGAACGTTAGCGTTACCGCCGCCGCCAAGCACGGTTCTCAAAATTCCACTTGTGAGGGTACTGACGTTGTGTGTGGGCTTCGGGAAAGATGGATTTATACAAATTCTTGTCGAACAGTTCAAACCAAAGTAAATCCAACAAAACCCGATAAATAAAAGGGCAACTAAGGTACGATTCCTTTTCAACTACTCTCTTTGAAACTCTCCCATTTGAATCAATGCTTCCTTTCCACATTCTCCTTTTAATATGTACAATGAGTAAGACAAGAAAGGCACGTAAGGAATGATTTCTCTTCAACCACTTTCTTTGAAACTCTTTGCAAGCCTCTTGTAATTGTGGGAAAGTTACAACTAATGACATGTTAATGTATTGCCTATTAGACTCTTGAGTAGATGAGTGGATTGACATAGTGTAGCCAGCAAGAAAATTGGTCATGATACTCCATTTCAATTTGACACATTCGCATCAATTCGAAAAATCAAACGCCTACTTCTAGCAGTCTCCACTCCCTTTCTGTTGCTACTTGATTCTCAATTAAATTCATTGTGAGATACGCAATCCTTTTTTTTTTTTTTCCTTTCCTGGCACATGGTTCGTGATTCAATTGCCAAGTGTTTTACTGAAACTTAACTTATGAATTTTGACAACAGACTTGCGTGAAAATGGATATATATGAATGTCTCGTATGGTAAAAAAAAAAAAAAAATTAGTAAATAATCTTCCTTATAATTTAATCTTAATTTTATCTCAATTTCATAATGTCTTGTGCGAGAATAACCCCAAAATCCAAAACTTACATATCAAAATTGATCTCAAATGTTGAAGATTTGATTTTGAAAATGAGGTTCTAAGAAAGTAATTTTTGTGAACATTAAATTTAAATACAAATGGGTACTAGAGGTAAATTAAATTACGTAAATGAAAACTGGTCAATGATACGTCATTTCTACCATCAACAAAAAACACATTGAAGGTGAGCTGAACCAATTCAAAATATAAACTCTTTAAGCACTTTTTTCGTGGTCTCGTCTCGGAAACAAATTGGTTTGTGGTACTACCACCGTCAAGCTAAACATAAAGAGAACAATTGGCATCAAAGAATTGGAAAGGCTGTAGGGGCGTGGGGGATTTACATGAGGTAACCGAAAACCTTTTTTTGTTTTTTTAGTACAGTTTTGACTCCTCTTTTAGGGCTCTTTTTTTGTTTTATTTTATTTCATAGGGTACCCTTTCTCTTTCAAGGCACTATGAATAATACATCTTTATTGTTGTTCAAAGTGATAGAATTGGAAAGGCTGCTATAATGGTTACAAACCGGAAAAGGGCACACAACCACATAAGTCGGAAGGCCTCAATCCTTAAACTGAACTCGACATCCAACTTGCTCGGTCAAAGGCACAAACTACGTCGTACGTAATTTGGCCCAGTCAATGGGTTGACGTGGACTTCTTCAACCAATCGTCACCTACCAATTAATTAATAGAGCCACACCACGTGGTCAAATGGGTTACTTGCAGTTGTGGGTCTGACCATCAATCTCATTCTCAAGGTTCTTACAACAGTTTGATCCCTCGCGAGTGATAGAAATAAAGACAAAGATAACAATCTTTAACAGGATGCTTATAGGGGTATTATTACGGCAAAAAGCTGCAAATCGAAATAAAAATGTGGGCTTGGCCTAGTGGTAAGACTAAATTTGTGACCGTATAAGATCTCAACTATAAATACTTTTAGATGTATTTCATATTTTAAGTGAGTAATTTGATATTTGATTTGAAATGATTTATTATCACTGAAAAATGTGAGTTTAATCACATGGAATCTGAAGAGTCGAGCCATGCAAAATCAGTTTTCTTTTTGTAATTTTTTTTTTCTTTCTGTGTAAATTTAACACCCTGCACACCAAATTGGAAAGGCACATGGACTCGTAACATCAAATCAATGAATTCTAAATTGTAGAGGAGTATGAACTCAAGATCGGACTGGCCATTCTTTCTTTCGTTTACTTTTTTGCGGAAACATTTATTTCCTTTTGGGTGTACAGGTGCAAGCATTTATTGAACGCATAAGATTCTCCAGCTACCGGAAAAATAGGATGGCCTTGACCAAACCTTACCATTGAATTATCTTTTTCCTCATTTACATTCGTGACTGTCGAAGTAGCATATGTCCCTAAAAAGATACGGTGATGCTTAATAACTTATTTATATTATGAGTTTTCTGTACAAATAATTGAATGGAGAGTGAGAGATTTATAAACAAGAAAGTGCTGAAATTTTAAGTATAAATTATATAATTAAAGAGTTTTATGTTATGAGTGAGAAAAAGAATTAAATGATATATAAATATGAAAAAGTTATAAATATAATATTTTAAAATTTTTAATTAAAATATGATATTGAATATGCAATTTTTTATTTACAAAGTATAATATCAAATCTACGAGTTTGTTATTTAAATCAAATGGGCGTTCCACGCATTGAATTGCGATCCATTCAATATAATATTTTCACATGCATATATACATAAGAGTGTCTATAGGCTTCTCAGAATCGTATGATGTAGAAAGCAATGAAATCTTGTAAGACTAACTTATGCATTTCATTTTTCAGTTGGTTCAATATGATCTAGTTACATAAATATACTATTTAGTAAATACAGTGTAATTTATATTACATGAAATAATATTAGATGTTACTTAAATAGTATTTAATATCACATAAAAAATTATTTTATTTATATATAATATCAAATGTATAAAGTATCAAATATTATTTATACGAGACAATTATATTACATCTAATTATATTTATTAGATAATATGTTTATCAACTATTTTCGTAGAACATTCAGTATTTTTAGACGAATCGGCTAAAATCCAAGTATATAAAAGTCAAAATTCACTATGCAAATTCAAGATTGTCCCCTTGCACTACCCCACAGCATTAAACATGCGTGTTCTTGGTTCACGTCATTTACAGTTCACAGGTCCTTCAAATTGCACAGACAATTTAATGAGACGAAAGACTGAGCTGGGAGCACAGTTTACAGGGACAACGTGACAAGATCGTTAGGTCCATTGGAGCGAAGACCCATTTTCGTTTTGTATGATTACGAGGCTTCGATCAAATTGATTCAAATTTCATATGTGCTTTAATTTTGACTTGACTAATAGCCGTCGAAAGTTGAACACTAATTGAAACAGAGCCGCAAGTTGCCTCCATCGCTATTGGAAATTACAGAGGCCCACGTAAAGTGGGCCCAACATCAGTGACTTAGGTTAAAGTGGGACCGAAGTTAACGGTGCAAGTCTCGGGGATAATTATTGATAATACAGGATTTCAAGTCGTTGATAGATACTTACCATTCGCGGGAGGAAGAAAATTATTGCAGGAAAAAAAAAAAAAAGGAAAAGGTATTAACCACTTACGATGATTGTCTGAGTTAGACACACAATTTTAAATTAACAATATAAAAATAGAGATTATATTACCAACTTGAAATAATAAAAAAAATAATAAATATAGTTATACAATGCAAGATGTCTAAATTAAAATTACTTGTCTCTACAGCAGCATTAACGTCTCGAAATCAAACTGTATTTAGTTCTCACGTCAGGGTTCTTTTCTAATATGCCTTACAAAAAAAAAAAAAAGTGTTACACACTGGACGGCGAAGTTTGAAATAGATACCTTGTCTGAACAGAGGAAAAACAGAAGGGAAAAAATTATTTATTTAATGGGTATCCCCATCAAAAAGAAGACTTTTCGTACTTAAGATTGCAAAATTTTGACTCATCACCTGATTAGTTGCCATATTTTGAGGTTAACTTTTGATTAAATGGCACTCATAAGATTCGCTTTATTGTATCTGGACGAAATCTCGACTGATTTACCCTTAAGACTTTGGTGATTTCCTCGGGACTTTTGTGTTTATTCTGATATACTTTTAGAAAAAGATAAACTTTGTTGTTTATCACTCTTATTGTCAATTAAATAGTCATTATACTTTTGAAATAATAAAGCGCGATTTTTTATTTTTATTTTTTCACTGAATGGCATAGCTTATGAGGTAAAACAATAACTTGAGGAGGCAAGCTAATTCGACAATATGTACATAAAAAATACAAAAAATATGGATTAATCTCATTTTTATTGTTGTTATAAGTGTGTACCTACTTTTCTGGAACAAACGCGAAACTTAAAAATGGATCATCCAAACTGGGAATAAATGATTTATGAGAAATATTTCGTTATGACTCGGATTCAAAAATTATTATTATTAAGGTAGGTAGAAGCCGCCCTCGCTACCCAATTAGCTCAATCCATTGGTTTCTGGTATTATCTTCTTAATCCATTGCTCCTCTAAGATGTTTTATATATATATATATGTGTGTGTGTGTGTGTGTGTGAATATCCTTTATTCTCTTGGTATTGAACAATCGTGAATAGCTACATGTCACAACATATGTCACGGCGGCTGTTGCCAGGTCAAAGAGTATTCTCGTGGGTATTTACCCGTCTGAATTAATCCGCCCGAAGTATTTTATCATCCACCACAGCAGCACGGACAGCTTCATTGGCAACTTTGATTATTTGCATCGATCACAGTTTATATGGTATAGCTTTTTTTTTTTTTTTTTGTTTTCCTGGAGAATAGCATAGCTTAAGCTTTTTGCAGGATTGTTGCCATGATCGCACAATTGAAATCTAGAATCTGCTTTAAATTACTAGTGTATTTTAGAAGAGTTAAATTGTATATTTTATATTAAAAAAAGGAAAGCTTAATTATATATATTTATAAAATAACATTTATCTTAAATTTTATAAAACGAAGACCTAAGGAAGTTTCCTATAAATATAAAAGATCCAAGTTCAAGTGAGATATACGAGACTCGAGTCAAACTAAATTACTATTGAATTTTACCATATCGCCATTGATTAAACTAAAATTAGCTATTTTAACAATTATAGCACTGATCGCTGTAGCAATTATCACCCGCTATCACTCACGATTACATACTAATAAAAATGTTTGCTTCATTTTACAAAAATAGTTGTCGTATAGGCAGTATTATGCATATTTCGGATTTTATATTATTTTTATTTAACATATTTTCTTTTGTCTTTATACACAATCTGTTTCAATATTTTAAAACAGCCCCACCATGCAATAATGAACGTGACACCCTCTTCTACATTTACAACACTCAAACATCAGATTGAACATATAGTCCCACCGTACTGATATGGCAAGACAACTCAATAAATCACTCCCATCAGAGACAACGGAATATTCGATGGGAAACGTAAAAGTAAAATTTTATGTTCGTGTTCGAATTAGTTTCTGAATTAACTGATGTAGAGTTCCTTCTCACGTGGTTGACTTTTATTAATTTGTCCTGACAGTTTAACATTCTAACAATGTGGCACGGTCTCATTCAATAATTACTCTAACATTGTATATGTTAAGCAAGCAAAAACAATTGCGGTAACCGATAATCGGTTCCAAACAATTCCATGGATGTATCAAATTTATGCGTGATAGAGTCATTCGGTTGCACAAAATTCTGAAATTAAGGTAGCATGTGTTGTTATCTCTGGTTAGAGCTAGAAATTTGCATTCAATCTCCAATTCTACTATTTCCAAAATATAAAAATAAAAAATAAAAAAGGTATAATATTACTTGCATTATTTAAGTTCAAAAATGAATTCATGACTAATAATGATATCAACGATACACATACCTTTCAAGTTCTTTGACGATGCATAAATAATTATATCTTCACTATTCTGTATAACAATAGCCGTACAACGGGTACTCAAGTCGAGAAAAAAAAAAAAAAGCAACATCTAAATAAGTTTAATGAAGACATAAACATGGAATATCCAAAAATTTATTAACCAGTTTTGGCTCAGTGACACTTCATATTCAAATTAAAAGTCCAGAGTTTAAGTTACAACCATGTCCAATTAACCTAAAATTTTTTTTATGGAAGATACACACACACACACACACACACACACGGACACACTTAACATGACACATATATTAGATTATGATACATCATCATTATAACAAAACCCTAATTAAACTCTAATAACAATTTTAACTAGTTTTTTTTTTTTTTTTTCAAAATTCTCAAAAAAAAAAAAAAAAAGATAGTTTCTGCTCTTTTTCAATGATTTAGGTCCTTGCCCCCTCTATCTTCTTGTACCTTTTCTATTAATAGATCGGTTCAAATGACCACTCTCACAGAAGATGGATCCATCTCTCTGCCGACCATCAGGGACCAGGTCCATATTGCTCCTTAATTATTCAAAAGCGTATGCCATGACAGTTCCGATTATACAACAACTCATAAAAAGAAACGTATCGATGTTGATCCAATACTCTTTGGTTTGAGTTCTAAATACGTCAGATGCCATCCATGAAGTTTAATTTAATTTTTTTTTTCTTTTACTTTCTTTGTCTTAGTTGTACCTCCCATCCTTCAATGGCGGTTCACCATTTCAAGCCTACTAATCATACGCGTTCTCTCTCTCTCTCTTTTTTATCTTTTTCTTTGTTGAAAATTCATTATACTTGCGTCGACTAAATTAACTATGTAGCTAATAGAAAGAAAGAAGGTTTTTTTTTTTCGTGTAACCTAATGAAAGCTAGCTTTAAATGACTTGTATACTTATATACGGTTTGCATGACCAAATCAACAACCGAAAGAAACAGTTTTCTTTATTGCAGTTTTTTCATCATATCACGCTTTCGAGGTTCTCACTTTCAATTGATGGCATGTGAGGCTCATTAATTCAACACTTTCGGTGCACCTGTGCAAGTTACTCAACTCTTACTAGATGTCACCCCCTCTCTATTGTCAAAAAAATTACTGCTAAGGCAAAGTCTGTCTGTCTGTCTGTCTGTCATCAACTTTGCCAAGTTTGGTGAATTGGGAAATCACCGATATATATGACTTTAGTCATTACAATTGATCGAAATCTCATTTGAATTACTAAGTAAATTCGACCTCAAGCAGCTTACAAGGTCTATATTTACAGCGACCCTTGCTCTCGGGAGAAGGAGTCATAGTTATAATAGTAGGATTCATTTTGTAAATCAACTGATGAAGTAAGGAAATGAAATGAAACCGTGTAAAGGGAAAACAATAACTAAGAATTCTTTCATTGAAGGACTTGAATACAAGTTTATGTCATATGTCGCATTATTTAATAACAATTTAAAAGGAAAAAAATAAACAAAAATTTTATAAATATATCCTGGCATTACTCGTACGGTCAATATGGTGTTCATGTTTGTAAATACAACTTCAGAATTAGGCATAGAACTTCGGCTGCCCAATGCTCAAAACTACACGGCTATCATCAATCCCATCAGTAGTTTTTCGGGCAAACTGCTATCTCAAAGGTAATGACAAAGAGGACTGAGAAGGGATCAGAGACTACAATTTTTAAATTTTAGTCCTTTAACACAGCCAATGCCATCTCCATGATGATTTATAGTAAATAAAAAAATAGAGAAATTTTATTAAATTGTTGATTAATTACATATCTCCATAAAAGTTAAAATTTTCTCACCTTTTTTTTTTTTCTTTTATAAGTTGACTGCCGAAATTTTATTGATAATTAAAAGAGTGATTTCAAAACAAGCATAATAGGAGTTAAAATGAAGGCTTTTGACAACGCAGGTTAAATCAAAACATGATATCCAGGTTATAAAATCAGAATTTCTAATAATGGTCTGTTTAGTAAAAGTATCACCATTTGATTTTGTAACGCTATTAACATGTGCAAACACTCAACCAAAGAAATTTATAAGTATATTAATCGAAATTAAAAAAAAAAAACTGATTTCATCTTCGGTGCATCTAAGAAACTAGCCACACCATATTAATTGTTGCTCTTCATTGGCATATAATCTAAGGAAATGCGTGCAATTCGCCGTCCGTCTTGGTGAAGCTAAATCCAAGTAATTCACATAAAATATTGGTTCAACTTGAAATAATTATTTTTGTTTTTTCTCCCTTTTTTTTCTAAAAGAAAACTAGCTCTTTGATCAAAAAAAAAATAAAAAGGGGAAAAAAAAGTTGAAAATTTCCTCTAGACTTATATACATATGGTCAAAAAAATACATCGTCTATAACTGTATAACCGTAGGCTGAGGAAATCCCAACGGAGATCCTAACGGCATCAACGGCGGCACGTTGAAAATCCCTTCCTGCACGTCCCCGTAGTCTCAACGGCCGTCTCGCATCTTCAGGGCGTCAACGGAATATCCTTCCCAGATTCCTCGACCTTCACCAACTTCACTTCCTTCGTAGCCTCAATCTCGTCGTGTCTACTTCGTTTCCGCTCACTTCCCTCAACGGCGCGTGTATTATACCGGCCAGCTTCCAGCGGGAAGTTGAGTATGGCCTTGGAGCCGCGCAGCTTGAAAGCGGCTCGGTCGTAGGCTTCGGCGGCTTCGACAGCCTTGTCAAAAGTCCCGAGCCAAACCCGAGAGCCTTTCCGGTTCGGGTCGCGGATCTCCGCCGCGTACTTCCCCCACGGCCGCTGTCGAACGCCTCTGTAATGCCTCGTCTCTGCAGCTTTCCGTACGGACGCTTCCGGCTGCTGGTGGTGGTGGTGGTGGTGGTGTTGGTGGTGGTTGCCTTTCGAGTCAGAGAATTGAATCCACTGAGTTTTCTCCGGCGGCGATATCTTCAGCGGCGGCCTTCTTGGAGAAGTCGGTTTCAGCCTTGTCTTTGACTTGAAATCAATAATCTCAATGCTCGCCTGAGTATCGCCCTGAGGTTTCGACCCTCTTGGCGTCACGAGATCGACGATTTCAGGCTTCGTTTCGAATTGTAAGTGGAAAACATCGGTATGGTTTGGCCGAGAGTTGGAAACGGAAGTGAAACTAAAAACGTCGGAACTGGGGTTGGTTTCGACATGATCATCCAAGTAATCTGCGACGGAGATGCTGGAATCGCAGCTGGAAGTAAGGGAGCAATTATTGTTAGAATCAAAACAAGAAACCGAGAAGTCGAGGTCCATGCCTTTATTGAATTCAGAGGTTGAGTTGCTAAAGGCAGAACTACTAGTAGTAGTGACCAGCGGAGGAACGTCGCCGAGCAAATGCTGCTTTATGAGTTCTAACGCAGACGAGACTTGAGCCTCCGCCATTACGAAGTGCATAGAGATAGAACGTTTTGCAAAGAGCTGTATGGAGGAGACAGAGAAGAGGATTAAATAGTAGCAGATGGAACTGAGAGAGCGTTGCTTATTAGTATATATAATGGTAGAGAGAAAGCGAGGAGAGATGGAATGCGCAAGCTGAGATTGACTTTTCCACGAAACTGCTGCCTTTGACTGTCAATGAAACCATTGTCCTCTTTCTATCTCCCTCCCACTGAAATGGATCGTAAATTTTTTATTTTATTATTATTATTTATTTTGTTGTTGTTGTTGTTGTTGTTGTTGTTGTTGTTGTTGACAAGAATGCATTATTACACAATCATGATCTCAATTGTAATTGTGTATAAAAATGTGCAATAACAATTTGCCGTCAATTACTGTGCAACCAAGTTGCATGCACGTAATTTATATCCTTTTGGCAAAGTGTGTGTGACTCATTGAGACCGACTCTGTACTTTGCTTTGCAAAAGATCTCCAGGAGGGACTGGGAGCTTGATGTTTTTCGGCCACTTCTAGCCTGAGTGCCTGGCATTTTATTTTTTGAATAATTTATGGACCGTTCGTTCAGCACACTCTGCGCGAAGGTAATTTTTGCACAGATTTTATCGCGAATCCTGGAGTGTCACATGACTCTATACAAGTATGATAGGTGTGGGACTTTCGAGAGGTAGCACAAACAATCACTCGAGGGCTTTCTTGTTTATCTTGCTTTGGTTTTTCTTTCTTTGCTGTTATGTTTTAATCCTTCGGTCGCTTAAAAACCAAGAAAAGGACAAAAAAAAAAAAAAAAGATTCGTGACTTCCTCTTCAATGTTCTAAATAGTTCACTTCCTATTAAGACTTTACAGATATATATGTTCTGAAAGTTTTAGAAAAACATTAGAGAATTATTCTATTACATAGCCACGAGTCAATTAATTTTCTAATAAAAATATATATTAGACATAAAAAAAAAATATCATCGGGTACAAGTTTGTTTATTTATTTATTAGTATGTGATGGTTTACAATTAATAATTGAGCAATTGCGATCAATCATGTTCAAGTAACTAATGCACCTCAAGTTATGGCTACTCCGACGCTGCAACAATCAAAAACACATGCTATTAGCTTGTGATATTACCTTAACAAAGACTGTGTTAAATACACGAGACCTGCTACAATTTAATGCTTAGTTATTGTTGTTTCAATTGATTAATCAGCAAAATCTGATCTACTGTAGGTTATTTTGAAAATTGAATGCAGTCATTTCCTTAAATAAGAAATTTTGATAGAGGCTGGTCATTTTCTAGTCAAAGAGTTGGCGGAAAAATAAGAATAATATAACAATATAAATAAGAAATTTAGATAGAGGCTGGCCATTCTCCGTAAATTTTATATCTCTCTTTCCATTTGACATATTTCTAGGAAAAAAGTGAGGGCAAGGTTTAGAAAATACTTGGGTTTTCAGAGTGCCAAATTAAACTAAGAAGATATTTATATACAAATTTCTTTTGTGGTTGGCTCACATATAAACAATTATCGTGACACCGAAGAATTTTATGCTTGATAATATTATAATTTTATTGATTGTCCGTTCAGTATTTATATTATATTACATATGGGCAGTTGAGAAAGATTTATTAATATTGTTATAATAGCACTAATTGTTTGAAGACTCACAGCAGTGTATATATAAATAATGGCGTTCACATGGCCAGGAATTTAATTTACCCTGGGTCAGATCCCTACTTATTAGAAAAATGTAATCTTTGATGGAAAAAGCTTTTTTTTTTTTTTTTGACACCGACGATGAGATAATATGTATTCAACATCAACAATGACATTATGCTAATAATAAATTCAAAATACTTACGAAAATGTATAAAGGTTGAATATAGTCATCATATTCGTGAAAAATATTTATATAATTTTTATTCAAAAAGAAGTTAAAATTATCAAATGTGCAGCTATCAGTGAAATAAATACATCCAAGTTAAAAAATGCGCAGCCATCAAATAGAATCTTCTCGTGTTATTCCCTTCCCAAATTTCTTGCGTCCATAGAATAGAGTCATTAATTTTTATTTTTATTTTTATTTTTTAAAAAAAAAGGTTTACGCATGTGTTATTTCCTTCTCAAAATTTCATGTGTCCTCATGTTATTCAAAAGGCGGATGGGGCGCCTGATCTGGTGCATATAAATTCTGTTTGTTGATGGTGGTGGATGGTGCTTGTCGGCTTCTGCTGCTAGCGATTATTCAATTCGTATTTTATCCACTCAATTCTTCAATTTCCATGAATCTTCGTGGCAAGTTTCAAATATGCACGTTTGCCTATAGGGAGTTAAAAAAATAAAAATTAAAAACAATTGAGGGACATTGCATTGGTTCATAAAATTTGGGCATAAAATATTGGTGAAGAATCGGAATGAAAATGTATGATTTGGTATGCAAATTGTTGATCTGCACGTCAAGTGTTCTTTTATGATTTGACTTATTGAAGGATTCTAATTTCTAGAAGGCGAACATACAATGAAAACTTAGACAATGTAATGGAAAATGATTTCACATCAGAAACAAAGGGAAATTTGCCTGAACTTCACTTGCTCTCTTCGGTCAATTCTCGATCTAGTACCTAAAATTTAGATTCGAAGTAATTCGATTGAGTAAAATTTTTATTAAATTCAAATTCAAATAATTAGAACAAACAATCTGAGACATTCAAAATTAAATATATATTTAAAATTAAATGAACTCGAGACATAATGCACCCGAAACCTAAATGAGTTAAATTAGTTTGGAGGCGAAACGAACTGAAACCAAGCCAAGCCGGCCGCCCCTCTTCCACCTCTAATCCAAAGATATCGAACAATTCCATATTGCTATTGCCTCTGTCAATCTATGAACAATTTATTAGCACATGGTGGGGTGGTTAAGAACTTTTCTTCCTTTCGCAATTGTCTTTATGTTCAGTTTCGGCTTTATTGTCAGCGACCCATTAAGACTGAACAAGTTTAGCTTATGCTTACATTAAGCCCAGGGTCGATTGCTGTAATTAAATATAGAAGCGGTCAATTATGGTGGTTGTTGAATTAATCATTGCTATCCAACCACTCCCGT
The DNA here is from genome assembly GCA_019804595.1 of Bruguiera parviflora. Classification (NCBI taxonomy): domain Eukaryota; kingdom Viridiplantae; phylum Streptophyta; class Magnoliopsida; order Malpighiales; family Rhizophoraceae; genus Bruguiera; species Bruguiera parviflora. The sequence continues at coordinate 2,380,590 of CM034056.1, forward strand.
TTTCTTTTGCAAATGGAGAGAAAATTGCCCGGGTCGTAGTTCCCTTTGGAGATGAACTAAGCGGACCGTCAACTTGTTCCCGTGTGGCATGACGAACCGAGTGGGAAGAGCTGCGACTCGGCAGCTGCACTTATGTGAAAGACGTATGAAAACAAAAGGAAAACAAGTTTTTATCTTGGATAAAAAAATTTAGACTTTTTGAAATGTTAACTTTTAATTTTCATGTTGAATTTATAGAAATAGAGATAACTATTTTTTTTTTAAATGTAAATCAAACCTCTTGTTAAACTAAATAATAATAATAATAATAATAATAATAAATAAATAAATAAATAACCTCTACCTCTACAATTCTCTGTTAAAAACAGCAAAGAAAAAATCTTCACTGATTCATAAAGCTAGTCGTCCCTTAGCTGTGAAAACTAGATGTTCAGTAGTCTTGTTATATCATCCAGACTGACTGTTAGGAATGTTTTTGATGGCAATCAATCCTGTAGGTATGCTCGGAGGTTTATAATTGAAATTTTTTTCTATTTATTAGAATTTAGTATATTATTTATTTTTATATATCACTCAACAATTTAAAATTTTAAATAAAATGATTATTTGATATAAAATTAAAATTGTATGACTAATAATTTTTTTTTTCAATCTATTAAGAAACCTATTATAATAATTATATAATAAAAATAATATTATAGATTCTAACAAATCCCACACTTTATTCTCAAAATTAAGTCATAGACTATACTATAGAAATATCTTTTTTATTTTAATAAATCTCACATTTTATTTCTAAGAATCAAAACTTCTAGACAAAGTTTTAATTATAAATTTTTATAAATATGACGGACATATTTTTTGTTTCCATTTTCAACCCAATATTTTTGCATGAGGGAACATGTTAAAATCAGTGGAGATAAGAACTTTTAGTGCCTTGTTAGCTAAGGCTCAGGCCCGCTTTAGAATGAGCCTAGATAAGAACAAAGAAATCAGTGGAGTCCAACTGTCTGGCAAGCTCATCGACCCCCCTAAATTTTGAACAAGCTAGCCCCAAATGTTATAGTTTACATGTCTCGGAGCCCTGGTGGGCCAATGAAGCAGAAGGCATCCTTGCCACGCAGGATCAAGCCCTTGCTGGGCATGCCCAATCTGGTCCAACTACTAATTGGGTCACAAGGGCCTCTAATTTAGTCAATATCCCTTCCTTTTTTTAATTTTTTTTTAACTCTTTTTTGTTACGCCTAGAAATGGTTAAAAGCTGATCTAAATTTGAAATTTGTCCTAACTTGATTTAACCCCGTACATAACTTGAAGTAATGCATGATTTGATCCAAATAACTTGAAATATAAATGATTAGAATTCTAAATAATGTAATTAAAATTAACATTAAATTGAAATAATGTATATTATGAAATATTTCAAATTTTATTTATTTATATAAAAATTTACATAATTTTAATTATTTTTATCCGTATCTAAATTAGTCTTACTTACAAATCATTAATTGAGCTACTTCTTCCCAACAAATAGGCTTGAAGGGACATGACCCTCATCTTTTTAATTAATCAAAACAATTGTACATGTACTAAGATTAGAGTTTGCATCGACGTGACTTTAGCCTCATGGTTAAGTTGAAGCTTGTGACCAAAAAGGTGCAAGGTTCACCTATCACCCATAAAAAATTAAAAAATAATAATAATAATAAAGAGTTGTTTATTAAATAATATGGCGTGTCATGTCTACCAATAGTTTTTTATTATTTATACGAATTTTACTGACTTGTGATGATGACAAACATGTCATGCCCCTTAAAAATATATCTCAGTAAACATTCGAGAATTTCTGGCTTTTTTTTTTTTTTTTCAACTAGACATTCAAATTACCCAGAGCTCACGATGAAATTATAAGGTCACTGTAGGTTAATGGCTTTATTAGGATTATGCATATCACACCAAATCGGGGACTTGTAGAGTGACCATTTTTTTCATAATTAATTCCTTTTTGGCTGTGGTTTGAAATGCTTGCAGATTGAGTTGAGCACAAGATTTGTAGAAACGGGAAGGTGCCTCTAGCTTGTGAACAAATTAATGCACGAAGAAAAGCCAAAACGCCGACGCATATGTGAACAGATTTGCTTTCAAGTGAACAATTTGCGGTAGTCATTATTTGTTATCGATGAGAGTGGCACCGGGTGCTTAGATGGACTCAGCAACGAGCTGCACTTGCAAGAATGAAGCACAGTTACGAGGCTGGAGAAGACCTCCGGGATTCCAACCCTCAAGTCAGTACAAGCAGACAAGACAAGACAAGGATAAAGAGTGGGGTGTCGATGTCGTACGTACTTACCAATAGCGAGTGGGTCTCACTGTTGACGTGACGAGAGTGTAGGGATATTTTAGGTTCATCTCCGTCCTGAGTGTGGGTTACTGTTGGCTCAGGGAGTGAGTTGGACCTAAGGGAGATGAGATCTAACGGAGGGTCTTCGGCCCGTTTTTTAAATTTTTGTTTTTCTCCATTTCTAAGATTCCTTTTGTTCACCATACTCTTGAAGTTGCGTAATTTGACCAAAACTAGGTTCAATTATCTGATTTACGAAAAATTACAAAAACTAGGGCCTTACGTACGACAATTGTCGTTATCGAATCAAATCCTTAAAGCCGTAGAAATAGGGTTATTTGCGGATTTGATGCAATGCACTCCGAGCAACCTTTGAAGGTGACATAGATTTTTCGAGCTCGTGCTATCCATGTATACGATCTGCACTTGCCACGATAATAGGACAAGAATTGTGGGCCATTGACATTGGTTAACAAATATGTGAAAGACAAAACTGATCACATTGTCCCATAATTTAACCTTTATATCCTTTATCACTAAAATAACGTGTCCCTCCTTTAATATTATTGACACATGTTGTTTTATATGGGAATCACGCGGACGTTAAAGTCCACAAATATTTAATGGCCGTAATCTTTAACGGCTATAAAATGGTGCAACAATGGTCCTAGAATTATGATATGATAGGTTAAACTATTTGCAAAAATGTGTAAATTAACAGTAATGATCATTATTATATAAGTATATCCAGAGAAAAACACATCCATTTATATACTTTTTAAGAAAAATAGAAAAAAAAAATTTACCGTAAACAGAATGCCACTTGAGATCATCCTCCATTGAATATTGGATATATAACCTGATATACAACAAACTTTCAGATGTTGAAAATGCACGTTTCGTGCGAACAGGGTTCTTAATCTTACGTTACTTTTCCATTGACACTGACTTCAACGTTTGAAAAAATTGAGCAACTTGGTTGAGAAAAGCCGAAAAACAATAAATCAAATCAGCATTTTCATCCACAAATTCCATTCAACAAGACAATCTAATTTATAAATTTCAAAGACAAAATAAAGCACATGGCATAGAAGAGTAAATTTATCCAAATTTCTTTAGCAATAGATTATAACGTCTCATTGACTAGTGATGTGGCATTCACTGAAAAGACAAAACCCAAGAAAAATCCATGGAGCTTCCCAATTAATCACGTTTGGAATCTGCAAGTTAAATATTACTTTTCCTGGCAAACAATTCAAAGTTTTTAGAACAGAAGTGCAAAACTTTATGCCGCACGTATCGAGCCTTGGCATGTAGTGTCTTTATTGGGTCGATGCGTTAGGGATGGTGGGAATTTTCTTTTGCCAGAGTCAATGTTGACCTCTCTTGGTCATCTTCAAAGTTTCTACCTGCCAGCGTCTTTCTTGAGGCGCCACTCTTCCGGGACAGCAGGTGGAAAGTACGATTACCATCGACGCAATAAATTTGGTAAGTTTTATATTTTTTTCATTATTTATAATAATAAATTAAAAATTTTAAAATATACAATCAATATAATATAATATATAAATTTACCGCAATTATACTTAAAACAAGTATTTGTTTGTTTTTTTTGAGGTTAATATAAATTATGTTTATTTCGAACTACAACCAGAAATATATTTTGATATTCTGCTTTGAACCTTGAGATTGGATCATACTTCATTTAAAGTAGAAAGATCATTAAGGAAAAACAAGACTTTTTTTTTTTTTTTTTTGTAATCTGTGGTTGGTTAAGATTACGAAATATATATGTGGTCTGAGTGTGTTATTGGATTCAATTCTCAGCCCCAATTGGCCAAGCCTAAAATCTATGGCTACTTTAAAAAATTATAGTTGCGTTGCATTTCAAGCTTAATTGTTTACTATCACTAGCTTTTTGGCAAAATATGCATTTCCGCTCGCATAGTAGGGGGTAGATAAAAGAGCATCTACTCAGTAAATGAGGCAACTGTTTGTACCATACATAGTCAAGACATTCAATGAACTTTGGTGTATTATAACCAAATATTTCCTATTTCAACCAGATCCTTCGTTCCTATTTTGACGAGAATACCCAAACTTATTTGAGTAAAAAGGAGTAATGGAGCATGACAGCCAATTACATCTTATTTAAGCAGGAAATTGTCGCACTGTATATTGCAGTAATAAAAAAAAAAAAAAAAGGCCCTAAGTGGATAAAACCCTCATTCGAACTCAAACTCCTAACACAAAAAAAGGGCAACCACAAAATTGAAAAGTACTATGTTAGTGCTTTCCGTTTAGATAAAAAGCCTTTTTGAGACCATCCCAAATATTTTAGGCTATAGACCCTTTAGAGGAAATGCATCATAAAAGGGGATATCACTGTGTGACCACCTTCCTCGAAGGTGACACAAAAGAGGGAGAGTGCAGAATGATTAAAGAACAAGTGGGTCACATCCGAATACGTTGTTATCTTCATCGCTCATTTGACTTTATGCCAGAGAGACTTATCCACAAGGAGAAGTCGAACACGACTAGGAACATTGCATTGTTTTTGTCCTGTGCTCCCTTTCATGCCTTTTCCTCGGCCAACTGCCCGATTTAATCGCGGCTTTTTTCTACTCTTCCTGTATTGGAAAAATCCCCCTGTTCAAATTTGACATATAACTAACCGGTTGAAACTTTAATCTCTTCTTCCAAGTTATTAAATTGGAAATTAGTGTATATCTTACATGCCATTGGTCTTTCGTTTTCGGTTGTTTCATTGGAAATTAGCGTAGATTCAAGCTCAATAACCTCAACCCTGGCTTCCGCTGGTTCATTAGTTTGTATGGGGTTGGTGTCCTAGTCACCTTCTTATTAATTTTCATTCAATACTTCTTTTGGCACAAACATTATACTATTTAATGGAGTTGATTATCTGTTTTGACAGATATGATCACTTTTTTGTTTTTTTGTTGGTATAGCGAAGACAAAAAAAAAAAAAAAGGTGTTGCATTATTAGTACCAAGACACAAAAGTGAAGATGACTAATGTTTAATTTAATAAGTATCTCTTCCATCACATTTTTATTACGAAGGGTAAGATATTAACGTTGCTATGTGAACTATTGTGCGGCTTAAATTTTCAACGACCAAATTATTTTTATTCGATTATCAACGCACAGGTACTCTGAAAGACATTCATTTATAAAAAATCATGGTTGTTATGGGTTGGTTCTAAATTATAAATAATAAATTATGACATTAATAAATCTAAAAAAAAAAAGAGAATTCAAATATTTGATTCATTTGATTTAAAAGTCTTTTACAAGTTGTTTTATATTAATAACTTTTTTTATTAGCTTTTTCATAATAATATTTTTTTAATCAATTTAGGCCAACTAAGATGAAGCCTTTGTCCAAACTGATTTGGCATGGTTGAAGCAGGATTCTAGGTGGAACCACACAACGCAAACCGAATCCAAACCTTCAACGACCCCAAAGCCACTTGATGCCCCCCCCCCACAGGCCACTTGATGCGAGATGGTGCCGTGACTCAAAACAACTCTTAACACAAAATGATACAACCCCGTCACAGGACCCAATCGCCATCGCCAATAAGACGATGGGAGAAAGCATAAAAACTGTAAACATGTCGGGAGGGGGTCGGTGATTCATAAATCATGATGCGGACGGCAGAAAAAGTGGCAAACACAAGGCAGACCACAAATAGCTGCTACAAACCACAACCCCCATGACGTCATCCCTTTCCTTATCAGCCCAATGCGAACGTTTTCTAACACGTGACTCAAAATCACCGCCACCATTGTCAATGTGAACCTTCAAAGAAGCTCCGTACTTGGTAGGAAGACCAAAAGCCACGACACAAAATAGCCCACTTGTCATTTTAATAATCAATTAAAATTTATAAAAATAAATCTCTCTATCTCTAAATGCATGCACCTATCTCCCTATATAACCCCCAAAAATCTTCCCTTTAGTAGAAATTTAGAAAAGAAAGATCCAAAACCCTTCTCAGAACCTCCCTTGAAAAAAAAAAAAACACTCATTTCCTTTCTTTCTGCTATCTTATCCAAAAATTGTAAAAAAAAAAAACCCACAGATAACGCAGAAGCTTTAACACTTCCGGCCTTCTGGGTATTCAAGAGATGTACGAACAGAGCATGGTGGAGTCAGATTTTGCCATTCTTGAATCGATACGCCTCCACTTGCTCGGCGACACGGCGAGTTATTGCAACGCTACTGTTACTGCTACTGGGAATGGTAATAGCAATAGTAGTGGCTGTCCGGCGTATTGCCGGAGTTCGAGCTTTGGGAGCTTGTACCCTTGTTTGACGGAGAACTGGGGCGAATTGCCCTTGAAAATGAATGACTCAGAAGATATGCTAATTTTCGGCTTCCTCCACGATGCCGTCAACTTTGGGTGGGAACCTTCTGATCTCAAGGCTGAGCCTCAGGTTGTTCTGGGGGATTTTCCGGCGGTGAAGATGGAGCCTTTGGATACGTTAGCGGCTATTATGGCTGGAGCACCGGTGGCTGGGCCGCCGAGCGAGAGGATCGCGAAGACAGCGGCGCCGGCGATGGTGCCGGCGAAGGGGAAGCACTACAGGGGAGTTAGGCGACGGCCGTGGGGGAAATTCGCAGCTGAGATCCGGGACCCGGCGAAGAATGGTGCTCGGGTTTGGTTGGGGACGTTTGAGACGGCGGAGGATGCAGCCTTGGCTTACGATCGTGCCGCCTACAGAATGCGCGGCTCCAAGGCGCTGTTGAATTTCCCGTTGAGGGTGAATTCCGGAGAGCCGGACCCAGTCAGAATCACTTCGAAAAGGTCATCGCCGGAGCCATCTTCATCCTCGGATAGTGGATCACCAAAAAGGAGGAAGAAGATTGTTGGGTCGACGGCGGTCGCGGCGGAGACGACGACGACAGCCACTACAGCGTAAACCGTGGTGGTTGGAATTGGTAAAGGAAGTGGGCCAAGTCGGGTGTCAAGTGGCCGCTGGTACACACGGCGAGCACCTATTGGTCAGCTAACTATACCGGTAGAGAATGCTCTATTAAGAAATAAAAATGTGAAAAAAAAGTGATGGAATTTTTGTAGTTATTCTAAGGAAGTAAGGGAACGAAAGTTCTTTTTTTGCTTTTCTTTATTTGAGAGAGAGAGAGAGAGAGAGAGAGGAACTTGGGTTTGAACATGGAGGTAGTGGCTGGTTTGCCTTGTGAATATAAGATTGCTGTTGTTTGATGAAATTTCCACTACAAATTGAATCAATTTTATTCATTTTTAGGGATACACTTTGGGGACATATTGTTCTTAGGAGCTTTTCAAGTACATTGTTGTTTTTGATATGCTGCAATTAGCTCTTTCATTGTGCTAACATCCTCAACGTTATCTATTGCAATTTTGATTTTATTTTTATTATAAAAAAGATATATTAATACTAATACTAATTCATGTTTAACGTTAAACTCGATTATGGTTCATAATTTGTTAAGTTAGTACTAATAGTGTTTTTTCATTTTTGTAGAGATATTTATGGAAAGAGTCTATCACCTCATGGATGTTATGAATAATATTGTTGAGTAAAATAATTTTACAAATTTTATAATATTTTTTAATGATGAGGAAATGGACCTCAAGAAAGCTAACATTGTTAATTTATCGTTGTAGTCTCATGTGTACTCTCTACTTATTTTATTTATCTTTCTGTTTATCTTCAGTCTCTACTTGTTTTATGGATCTAGTCTTACGAGGAACATCCATGATCTTCTGCTTCAAATTTCCAAAGTATAAGATATCACTATGCTAATTGTTTGCGAGTTCAGTATATTATTTCTTCCCAAGTAAATTACAGCTAAAAATTGAAGTGGATCCAAAAAAATAGATATAATACGTATAATGGAAAAATGCATGGCAAACACAGCATTTTAATGTATAAGCTCGGAACCATCGTAAAAACTAACTTCTTTAGATAAATATGGCAAAAAAAAAAAAGGGTCATAAAACGTTGCAAGAAACTATACAACAATAAAATTAGTTAAATTAAGTAATTAATATATCATATGAATGTGAGTGTAAATTTTCTGTTTTCTATATATTTCTTTTTTTTTTCTCTCAAGATTTGGATATTAAATTTTATGATAGATATCTAAATTTTTTAATCAAATAGTTTTGATTATTGAGCATTCTAAGTTCATTGATCAATTTCTTTATTCTATAATTGAATGAATGTCCCAAGTTTGAAGTTATACTGCGTAAAATAATAATAATAATAATAATAATAATGTAAAGATGAATCCACATGCTGCAAATGAGGCTCTTTGTTGGGGAATTTTTTTTATTAAAAAAAAAAAACAGCTTCAAAAAGCATTTTATGAAAAGTTAAAGATTACATGTTGTGACAACTTTCCAATTAGAATATAAACTTCGGTGCCGTATGCTCCCTTAAAATACAGAACAATACAAATTTTGATGTGACTCGAACTTTGTCTGTTCATTTGAGAAACCAAATTGGAATAGAAATTCTCATCCTAGCTTAATAATTAAGTCTCTAAATTTTTATATATTGGAACGAGCGATGTTCCCATTACTTAAAATATTATTTTCTACCGCAGTGATATGAACCAATTAGACTTCGAACATGATCATACACTCTCATTGCCTTTATAATAATCAGTTTTTTTTTCAGGTACCCTCGGAAGAGGGAAAACAACTCAAAATAATCGTAAGGGAGGAAATGGTACTTCCGTGAATGTAACGTGGAAGCAAGGGGAAGGTGAGCATTTAGCCATCATTTCTCACCCGTCATAAAAAATCACCTTCGCTCAATTTATTTATTTTATCATTTATTTTTTAAAGATAAAAAAATTAAAAAGAATAAGTAAAAGAAATTAAATTAAAAATATTAGTCAAATATATAAAATAAAAGAAAAAATAGATATAAATCTACAGTATATAATTATAATTATTAGTTATAATTATTATCTTTTTGCATATAATAATTAATAGTTATAATTAAATAATATGAATTGATACTTAAATTTACGTCAATTTTTTTTTTTTTATTTTTACATCTTGATAATGAAATTCAACCCGGATAACTTGTAGAACAACCAATAATACGCTGAGCCTCACATGCGAAACCGAAGGAATTGGAAGCTAAAAGACAGTGGTGGGGTCCTCCTATATAATCTTTTAACATTTGACTTCCAAGTTTTTTACTTCTCAAGGAGACATTTCAAAGTAGAGGTTGATGACATTTCGAAGGGCTTTTGTCCAAATTGTGAGTTGTCTGTCTGTCGGTATTGTTTCATGGAGTGTTGGTGTTGGTTTTGTGCTGTTTCGACCTTTCAATCTCAAGCTTTCAACAATTCAAAAGGCCATGTACATAAGTTTAGAAGTGTTTAATTTAACTGTCTGTTATTTATTAGTTTGGCATTTCTTCTGCAAATTAAATATCCTTCTTCGCCATTTTTATCGTCCAATAGGAAAGTAATAATTTTACGATGCGCCTTATTTTTATGGACATGATTAACAATTATCAGTAACAGTGAGGACGAATGATCGAAAGCAACAAACAGTGAAAACAACTTTAAACCTTTGATTTCGCGAGAGACGATGGCGATAAATATCGTTGCTCCAGACAAGGCTTTCTAGTTGAGTTATTCTCAACAACAAGGGGGATGAAGTCACCCCTATATATATATATATATATATATATAATAAAAAATATTATATTTAATCAATCGAAAAATTAAAAATATGGAATATACACTATCATCAACAACGATTAAAAAAAATTAAAAAAAAAAGGTTATAGAGTCATCCAAAATTACTTAATCACTAATACTTTTCAATTTCTTTTTCAAGTAAAATTAGGCGCTTAAGTTTGGCGGTATGAAGAAAATGGAGAGAGTCTAATATCGATGTTCCGGATAGGATTTTCTAGTTGAGTTATTTTCAATAGCGAAGCGGACTAGTCACCCCGACATTTTTTTTTTAATAAAAAATATTATATTTGATCAGTCGAAAAAGTTAAAAAACATTGAATTTATAAGGGGGAAAAAAAAAAGGACATAGAAACATCTAAATTTATTTTATCATTAACATTTTTTAATTTTTTTCTGTTAAAGTTAGGTATTTATACACTATTTATATATTACAAATTAGATTCCACAGAACCACTAAATATACTTGAATAACTGTCAAACTCAAAGTTTGAAGATTAGATCTAGATTGGAATTTCAAATTTTACTCATAAAAAATACCCCACTCCCTAATTCAATCAGACCAAAAAGAAAAAATTAAGTTTGGCTGTGAGAGAGAGAGAGAGAGAGGGAGAAGCGATGATATAGATAGTAGAAACCAAGAATAAAAATAAAAATAAGTTTCTTTAAAAAAAAAAAAAAAACAGAGAAATTACTCAGAGATAATAAACGTCATTTTAATGGATTACCAGTCAGTAAATCTAATTCCAAAACATTGAAAGTGTAAGCATGCATAACTAAATTAAAATTGCTATTATCAGGCGAATCTGCACCACCAGTACCAACGTGGAAGGAATCAATGAAATTAATCATCTTTTTAGCTTAAAATTTAATCCAGTTCTGTCGCGAAATTTTTCTTAAGAGCTCATCATAATTGTCCAGTCTGCTTTATCTCAAAGCAGAAGGTGGCTGTCTCCTGCAATTTGGAAGCAAGTGGGGAAAAAAAAGTCAGAAAGACGTGGAAATCGGACTTCAAGCCAAAATGTTTCATAATTTTTTATGCGAGCATTAATGTATGGAATGAGTGATTTTAATATCAATTCGTAAATATAATACTCAAAATGCACGCCTATAATGTCTTTTTTATCCGATAAAAAACAAGGTATGAATAGTACAATCGACCTAACATGCCCTTACAAAGTTACAATTGCCCACTGGGGAAGGAAAACCTGGGGCCAAACTGCTAGGCGCTGGCATCCATTTTTGTGGCTAGAATTTCATTCTCTCTGACGCAGAATATCAACGTATGAAAAATACACATCCATCCCATTGCAACTTGCAATTGCCTTTTCGGGCTGCGCCAACTTTAATAAGATACCCATTCGAAGGGGAAATCAGGTGCCAAACTGCTAGCTTCCAATTTTTTTGCCAGCAGGTACTTCACATCCGTCAATGTCCGATGACGTGGACCAGCTCCACAAGCATAAATGAAAATTGCCTTTTCACAACAAACGCTGCCTTGCATATATTTAGCTTTTCAGTGAATAATTATGATTAGGGATAAAATTATAAATATATATCTAATGGTTAGTCTTTTCGTAAACTCAAGATCATGTAATTATACCCTTTCAACGATCCAACCCCAAGACAGTATCAATGCTTGTCTTATAGAGGAGAGAGCCGATGCAAAACTGATCTTGGCATCTAAAATGTTGACATGCATCTTCATCAAACAATAACAAACAACAAAGAACTCAAGCATCATATTGACTGGAATGAAAGGACAAAATTTTCTATAATGGAGTACCTCTTAAAATGCATATGATCATCCCATCATCTGTTGCCGCATCAAAAGCATGGTTATGCCACCACAAGGTATAGCCCCCGATTTTGATGCGACTTCGGGCCAAGAAAAAGAAATATCAGCATTAATACAAGTTGCTTAAGGTTATTTGAGAAAGATCACGAATGGTGAGTATATACAAAATCAGAGTGCATTCAGACCAAGCAACAAGAGTTTCAGAAAAGAGGCAAAATTCAACTCTTACCGTATGTTGGAGAGAATTCACTTCTCCAATCCTATATTTGACAACCATCTCATTATCCTTTTCCGATTGACGCACTGCACTTGCCCAGTCGATTTTGTCCTGGATCAAGTGAAGTAAATTATTTGAAGTGCCCAACCTGACGTTTGCAAAGGCCATTGTCATGACATTAATAAATTGCACAAGAATCACTAAATTACGAGAAAATTACCCGCAAACGAGGTATCATTAAATCAAATCATCCTGAAGTGGCTAAGTATCAACACGAGTGATGAATTCACACGAGGGAACTAAAAGAATAAACCATGAAGCAAGCTTTCAATGGTAGACGATATCTTCTAAGCGAAGGCTGAGGACTAAGGAAAAGTATTAAGAATTCAGAATAGCTCAAGTGCCTATATCTCATTTCCACATGACAACAGAGTGAATTCTTCTTTCAGACTATTATTAACTATGAAAACTTCAATCTACTTCAGCTGTAGTAAGTCTGGAGCATCAACGATTTGTGTGTACAAGGGAAACATGTGCTGGAATACACCCGCTTGCACTAGATCACAACTCTTAGGATCTTAGGAAAAAGAATAAACAGTCAGAACATACTCTCAACAATCTGTAATCCACAGATAATTAGAATGTCTTACCCTCTTAAGTGCCCATCAAAGAACGTACTCTCAACTGCGGATGACCATGTCTAACATTTCTATGAAGTTTGGTAACAGCAAATATGTAAATAGTATTATAATTGCACATAGACAAGCAAGAAAAAGACCAATGTGGGAAAAAGAGCAGTTTTAAGAGTGCGCACTAAAAAATGCAGAAACAACGATCACTGAATATTATCAATAGTGACCCTCCAACTAGATTTTGTGTGCATCTACAATACGAACTTGAAAGCATACGAACTCTTTGTTCTCTCTATCAAATTCCTAAGCTCTCCGTGTATCAGATCTCTACTAGCTGTAGATTGCACCTACAAAATACAAACAGAATGACCTCAGGGCATTAAAGCACTGAGTTGGCAAAATTTTGCCGAGTGAAAAAGGAATGATTTCCATTTTGTAGAGTGAAGGATCCAACCTCAAAATGTCTATGTAATTGATTTGATTTTTCATTGATTATGCCCTATGCAGAAACAAATACGAGATAATAATAAATTTGAAGGGAAGATAAATAAATGACTAAAGAAGTTGCAACATCAACCAGGGTTGTACGACATACACGAAGGAAGTCTGCAAGGTCAGGGACATTGGAGACTTCCAGTACCTTTATAATCACATCATAGGGAAGAAATTACAACAATGAACATAAATTTGCAAGCACATCACAAATAATATTTTCAGACTCCACAAAGACTAAAAGAATGAGATCCAGGTCTTATGGGACAAAGTCAAGGCCCGTGATCCAAAATAAGCACACCAACATGAGATCAGTGTGCTCAGCAATGAACAAATCAGAGATAAATAGCTTCCAATCCACCACGAGAAGCAATAGTCAATGAACGTTAAAGGGCACATTACCTTGTTTGTCTCCACAAGAGTTAGAACCGTAGATTGTTTGAACTTGAGAACTTGAGCTGGTCTCAGAGTTGGCAGAACCTCCATTTTAGCTTCTGGATCAAATAATTTTCAAACAAATAGAAGCACATTGACAAGCTAAAAATTTTACAAAAAGCCTCCATGCACGAAACTCCTACATTATGGAGTCTGAAAAAGGATCACAAGGAAGTTGTTTCCGTTGTGATATCGGGGTCATAATGGAGAATAACTAAATTAACTAATTAAAGATAACAGTATCGTAATGACCCCTATTATATATAATCTAATGATTCAGGAAAATTGAAGGACGAAGTTCTTACTTTTATATTTCCGCCATGTTGCATGAGCGAAGAGAGGACAGAGTTGAATAAATGCAGAATTGCCAGTTCCTTCAAGCTGTCTTTAATTCAATTAAATTCAACCTCCCAAGAATTACCGTAAACAACACAACCTAAAATTTGAAACAGTATTTCCCCCAAAAAAATTTAAAATAAAAGTGCCACTAGTTTGTTTGATAAACAAAAGAGAAGAAAATACAGGTTTACTTGCTTGGTACAGAAAGAGAGTGGAGAGTGCTGTGAAACCAAAAAGCAACAATCATTATTGTTTCCTATAGCAGCAAAAATTGATACAATTTTTACATAAAAATAATAAAAGAGACAAAATTTTGGAGGAGACTGATTTGGAGGAGGGAGAGAAAGGCGATACATATTTGTACGTATACATGTTAGATATATGCAGAATAGGTAAAGAAGTTGAATATATGCAGAATTACCTGCTCCTTCTAGCTGCATTCAACTCAATTAAATTCAATCTCCTAAGAATTAAGGTAAACAATGCAACCTAAACTTTGGAACAATATTCCTCTCAAAAAAAAAAATTAAAGATAAAAGTGCCTCTAGTTTGTTTGATAAACAAAATAGAAGAAAATACATGTTTACTGGCTTGATACAGAAACAGGGTGGGGAGCCCTGTAAAACCAAAAAGCAACAATCATTATTGTTTCCTATAGCAGCAAAAATTGATACAATTTTTACATGAACATACGAAGAGAGACAAAATTTTGGAGGATATTGACTTGGAGGAGGGAGAGGAGGGCTAAAAAATCAGAGAAAGGCGATGCATATTTTTACGGGAAACTCACATTTGCCCTGTCATCTGCATCCATTCTCTGTCCATTTCACTTCGTCCCTGCAGCGGGAAGCTTTTTTTTTTTTTTTCTTTGTTTTCTTTAAAAATTGCCCCTCATGGTTATGCTCACTTTTCCATTGAATCCGCGTACGTGGACGGTACCGTGTGCGCAGATTGACGCTTACTTTTTTTTGTTTTTTAGAACAAGACATGGCTTTTATTCATCGCTGTCCCAGAAAGAGAGGCAACCCCACGACTGAACAAGCATACACCAAAACCTGCCCTTCAATAGGCAACGCCCCCCTTAATATCGAAAATTTGACGCAACAACTATACAGTAATAGCTCTCGTAACTCTACCCAAAACATGCAGACCAACGTAGCAAGACTACCCGGAATTCACAAAAAAAAATAAACCCCCATATACAGATCAGAAAAGGTCAAAATATGGCGCCCCTGGACAATGATCCCATCTCCCACAGAATCACAGCAAAAGAACAACAAAAATACTCGACACAAAGTTCCCAGCTACACCTTTCACGACCAAGAAATAAGATCCTCGGTTCTAGAAGTTCCCATTTTCACCAGCGAGTCACCAAAAACAGATTGATGCCACGCCCATTGAAATTTGCTGATATTACAATGTTTATAGCAAGGCTAGACAGTCATCTCCCAAAATAAATAAATAAATAAAAGGCCAGACAGAACAAGAATATGTTGTCTTCGAAATAAGAGAGATGAAAATTGTTTTTGCGGTGATTGGAGGAGGCTTTGATGGGCGGGGTGATAAAATTGTTGAGTTCCTAGTTTCGAGCTTCAACGATTAAAATCGAATTATTGTGATGAAACTGTTGGGCTTTATCCATCGGGCTTAGGTAGTTGATTATGAGCCACCTTGGGTTGGGCGAGGCCGGAGATCACTGGGCTTGGATTGTGGGCCTAATAGTCCCAGTACACATAGGTTCAAGGCAGATGACCTTGATTTAAGTCTACTAATACTTTTTAAGCTGGGTTGCCGTTTACTCCACGTTCTCGGGAGACTCTGTAATGGGTGAGAAATGAGAATTTGAACTTTTCAATTAAGAGAACGCACGCTGACACCCACTAAACGGTGCACGGGGGATTTTTTTTTTTTGTTAAAAAAATTTATTGTTATAACTTATAGAATAAAAATAATTTTTTCTTATTTTTATATATATTATACCCTTAAATATTTTAAAATAAAAAATAATTTTTAATTTACTTTTATTTTATTATCAAGATAAATACTAATATTATTTTAATAAATTGAAAAGTTACATGTTTGTTATAAGCTTTTTCAATTTAAGATACTATCTTTAAAAATGAAAAAATCCATCTTAACATGGCATATTTCACTGAAAGATTTTCCTTGGCATCACATGCTTAAGTTGGTTTTTGATCAATCAGCAAACATTTACATAGTTAAAATGAATGGAGATACTGCTCAAATTCCTGGATGGACTGCTGTGTCTACTACTACGACGGATAACTATTATCGAGCAACATTAGATTTTGATGGAGTTTTCACTCAGTATGCTCATCCGAAGAATTCCAGTGTCAATGAGAAATGGTCTACCGTGCACTTTGTTCCTCAAAATATTTGTGTGCAAATGAGGAATGACATTGGTAGTGGTCCTTGTGGCTACAATAGCTTTTGCTCCGTTGCGGACTCCCGGCCTAGTTGTCAGTGCCCGCCACGGTATGTTTTTGCTGATCCACAAAACAAATTTGGGGGTTGCATACCAACTTTTCCACAAGGCTGTGGACAAGATGATGGAACGAGGGCACCCTAAGAATTGTATGAATTCATAAGGAGTAAAAGCATAGATTGGCCTCGAAATGATTATGAAAGTTTGGAATCCAATAATCAAAGTCAATGTGAGGATTCCTGCTTGCATGATTGCTCCTGTGCTGTAGCTATTTATCGTGACGATACATGTTGGAAGAAGAGATTTCCATTGTCCAATGGAAGAACAGAGCCTGAAAATGCAAATACTCTGTTCAAAGTAAGGAAAGAAGTCACTCCTTCTAGTTGTTCCTGGGACGAAGTCCCTCCTAAAAGTGAGAAGTCAGTTTTGCTAGGAGCATTTTTGGGTTGTTCTGCATTCCTGAACCTGCTTTTGCTAGTCCTTGCTCCACTAATTCTGTTCAAGATGAACATGAGAAGATTGCATAATGATGTGCAAGATCCAAAGATTTTTGAGACAAAATTGCATTCATTTTCTTACGAGGAACTCAAGGAATCAGCAGATTGTTTCTGGGAAGAACTGGGGAGGGGCTCTTTTGGGGTTGTGTATAAAGGTGTCCTCAAATCTGGTTCAAGAAATGTCATTGCTGTCAAGAAATTGGACGAGTTGGCTCAAGAAAGGGAAAGGGAATTCAGAACTGAGGTGAGTGCAATAGGAAAAACTCATCATAAGAATCTCGTCCGATTGCTTGGCTACTGTATTGAAGGGTCAAATAGCCTTCTGATATATGAATTCATGAGCAATGGCTCTTCAGCAAACTTCCACTTCACACATCCAAGGCCTAATTGGCATCGAGAGTTAGGGTTGCCTTAGGAATTGCAAGAGGACTATTGTACTTACACGAAGAGTGCAACCTCCCTATAATCCATTGTGATATCAAGCCTCAAAATATACTTCTAGATGATCATCTGAACGCAAGAATATCTGACTTTGGATTGGCGAAGCTGTTACTCTCTGATCAAAGTCGAACTCGTACTACGATCAGAGGAACGCAGGGCTATGTTGCACCTGAATGGTTTAAGAATGTGCCTGTTACTACGAAAGTCGACGTCTACAGTTTTGAAGTGCTGTTATTGGAGATCACCTGCTGCAGAAAGAGTGTTCAAATGGAGCCTGAGGAAGAAGAAAGAGCAATACTTACAGATTGGGCCTATGACTGCTATGTTGAAGGAAGGATTGATCTTTTGGTGGATAATGACGAACTGGCCATGAGTGAAATGGGCAGGCTACAAAGCTGGGCGATGACAGCTTTCTGGTGCATTCAAGAGGATGCTTCAAAGAGGCCTAACATGAAGATGGTCATGGAAATGTTGGAAGGTTTTGTCGAAGTCCCTTCACCTACTTGCCCTTCTTCCTTTTAGCTCGACTGCCGGCAAATCAAGCTATTGGTAGTTTAGCTAGAAGTTTATAGCTAAACGGAAATGTTATAGAACGCCATTGTCATTAGACATGGCCATATCATTACCCTTTGTGCCTTGCCCGGCGTACAATTCTTGAACTTTCTGTTTAATTATAGTTACGGAACTCCTCACAATGTCTATTATGGTTCAGTGCTCAAGGATTTGGGCCGCAGTTCACTAGTACAAGGGAGCATAGCAAATTGGTATGTATAATGTATTCAGAGTTGGAGGGTCGCCCACACCTTCAGACTGATGATATCTCTGTTATCAAATAAATTAAAAAAAAAAAAAACAGAATAACAAGAAAATGAAGGCCTTTTGGTTAGTTTGAGAATGTAACATGATTTATTAGTGGCTGGTAATCTGTGGATCTCTCAGAATTCTATACGGTATTGTCTCCACTGAAAATGCCTGTCAAGGTGTAGATTGGGTTATACATTTCTATAAAGTAGTAGCTTCCTGTAGCGTGCATGTGAATCTAATCAGTATTCCTTTATTTAAAGAATAAAAAAATCGAACCTTATAACCATAGTCATGGGACCGATTACATGAAGTATGACTAAAAAACCATTTACTTCACCGAGAAAAAAAGACACGTGCGCACACAGACACACAATAGTTAGTGAGGAGATGAGGCTGTTACATCAGGATGGCAAAACTTGTAGTCATTTGTCAGGGACTTGGATGAAACTTGATCACTGGCCCTAAGGCACATCCTCATCTTTCTTTGAAATAGCTATTACGTTAAAATTGAGGGACTCGGGGTTTTTCAGGATGATGCCCTTTACGACCTTTGCAGCATCCTGCATTGCAATGGGATGTCAGCAAATCAAGGTCAAGGGCTAGATACAGCCAATCTTTTGTTAGGATAAGACAAGGATACCCTTTCAAGAATCAAACACTCCTCAAGCTTGAGTTAAAGAGAAGCAAAACCAATGTTGACATGTGTTCACTACTGGCACGCACACAAACAAAATGAGAGACAGACAGATGAAGAGGGCAGGGGCAGTTGAGTAGGTGGGGAGGGAGGGTCCAGGGGAAGGACAACTCTTCTCTGGCCCAGAACAGACTTAGCAACCGAAACTCCAATTGAAACACAAGAATTCTTGAGCCAGTATCCAAGGCTGGGCTGAGTTTATCCAGGCTTCATTGAATTTAGTCAAGAGTCCTAAGGATTACTTTTCCACTTCCATTTGATAATTACAAGCATTCCTGTTTAATTCTTTTTTTGTAATGCATCAATTTTGTTTTTTCAATTTTTTTTAATAAAATCCAAAACATTCCTGTTTTATACTCGTCTTTCCAAACGTCAAGACTAACAAGGACAATGAAGAAATCTATAGCGCAAGAGAGCCTATAAAACTGCAATAGGCTGCCTGGTGTCGTTGGACCATGACACATTGGTCCTGACATTCTTCCAATAAGCTCAAAAATTTCTCCTACGTACAACAAAACTTGGAATTAGTGCCATATCATAAAAGTAACAGCTGCAGCAAAATTGCTCACATCAATTATCACTTGCGTACAACCAAATTCTTGTTTCACTTATTACAGTTCTTTATGCGGTGAGAGTGTGCATGTGTGAGAGAGAGAGTCTACTGTCCACACATGTGAAGCAGATAAAATGAGTATCCACATTATATGAAGCCTACGGAAAGAAAAATAGGTGAGAGAACCTTGGAGAAATAAAATAAGCAGTTGCTAATACTTCCAAGTAACACATTTAACCATTGCAAAACCCTTTTCAAATTTTGCAATGAGCCGTTAGAGTTCATAACTTTAAGTTAGGTTTTGACCAAGCTTTACTTTCACCATTTTGTCCCATCCCGCATTGTTTATGCCATAAATCTCGTAACTTTTTTTTATGGAACAATGACAATAAATTTACGCCATTATCTTTCTCTAGAGTAGTACGCTGCAAAAATTAACAGAGACTTATAAATAAGTCACATGCTGGTACTTCACACCAATCTGAACACTACTTGAAGAAACATTTTGTTACCT
>CM034056.1:2415806-2580152 GCA_019804595.1 Bruguiera parviflora
TTATTTTTTCATTCCCAAAATTGTTATAGGACATGGTCATATAATGTATTCAGAGTCGGAGGGTTGGCCAACCTTTCAGACGAGGATATCTCCGTTATCAAATAAGATAAAAATAAATAAATAAATAAATATATATATATATCAAAAAAAAAAAAAACAAGCAACTGAAGAATTTTTGCCTAATTTTGTCAGTAAAATAACAATATTTTTAATTCTAATTTTTTATTTTAAATATAATTTTAAATATTTTAATAATTATAATTTAATTTTGAATATTATAATTATATATTGATTAAATTTACTGATGAAATATAATTTAATCGTCAATTAAATATTTTAACTAAATTAAAAAAATATGAAAATACGATTTAATTTCATCTATTTTTCTCTCTCTAACCAAAGCCAAATAGAGGCAGGAAAGGAAGAAAGAAATTCCGGTGCTTGAGCTGGCGACAAGGGCAAAAGGCCTGGCCTGAGAGAAAGAAATTGCGTACTTCCCGGATCTTCATGACCCAACACGTCCATTCATTTTCACCGCCAAGATTAAGATAGGGTTAGAGAAGCTGTTTTCCTCATAAATAAGAATGCTACGACACTTAGAAGAAGAATAGAAAAATCAACACATTACCCTCGCAGAAAATGCAACACAAAGAGTGTAAGTAACAGCCTAAGAATCATCAATTTAAAGCAAGCAGACCGATGAGAACACAATTTAATTTCGTAATTTTATAATATTTTATTGTTAAACTCAATTAACATGTAAATCGCAAGAATATTTAAAATTGTATTAAAAAAATTTAAAACTAAAAATATAATTTTCTCTTTTGGCATGGCTAGTAATCGATGGGTCTCTCAGAATTTGATACACTATTGTCTCCACTGAAAATGACTGCCAAGGTGTGTAGATTGGGGTAACCGTTTCTATAAACCAATAGCTCCTTGCAGCGTGCATGCAAATCTAATCAGCATTCAATATTTTGATAAAATGAAAATGGAAACTTACAACCATAGTCATGGAACTAACTATATAAGTATGACTACAAAACCATTCACTTCACTGGATAAAATCTTATTTTAAAAAACACACACACTCCCATTAGTGAAGTGTGTAGATGCAGCTGTTACATCAGGATGGCAAAACTTGTACCCATTTGTCAGGGACTTGGATGACACTTGATCACTGGCCTTAAAGCACATCCTCAGCTTTTTTTGAAACAGCAATTACGTTAAAATTGAGGGACTCGGGATTTTTCTGGATCATGCCCTTTATGACCCTTGCAGCATCCTGCATTGCAATGGGATGTCAGCACATCAAGTTCAAGGACTAGATGCAGCCAATCTTTTGTTAGGATAAAACAAGGACACTCTTTCAAGAATCAAACACTCATCAAGCTTGAGTTAAAAGAGAAGCAAAACCAATGTTCACATGTGCTCATTACTGGCACGCACACAAACAAAATCAGAGACAGAGGGGGAGGGCAGGGGGAGTTGAGTAGGGGGGGAGGGAGGATCCAGTGGGAGAACAACTCTTCTTTGCCCCAGAACAGACTTGGCAACCAGAACTCCAAACGAAACCCAAGAAATTCTTAAGCCAATATCAAAGGCTGGGCTGAATTGATCCAGGCTTCATTGTCTTTGGTCACAGTCCTAAGGACTACTTTTCCACTTCCATTTGATCATTACAAGCAGTGGCTTCTTCAAACACTAAGAGTTCAAATTTTTTCACACTTTCAGTTTTTTCATTTTTCCTTTTTTCTTTTTTTTTTTTGAAATCCAAAACATTCCTGTTTTATACTTGTCTTGCCAAATGTCAAGACTAACAAGGAGGACAAAGAAATCTATGGTGAAAGAGAGCATATACACCTGCAATAAGTTGCCTGGTGTCATTGGACCATGAGATATTGGTCCTGACTTTCTTCCATCAAGCTCAAACAGTTCCCCTACATACAACAGAACTTGGAATTAGTGCTACATCATGAAAGTAACAGCTGCACCAAAATTGCTCACAACATCATTTATCACTTGTGTACAACCAAATTCTTGTTTCACTTATTACAATTCTTTATGTGTGAGTGCATGTGTGTGTGTGTGCGTGTGTGTATGTGAGAGAGAAAGAGAGGGTGAGAGAGAGAGAGAGAGAGAGTCTACCATCCACACATGTGAAGCAGATAAAATGAGTATCCACATTATCTGAAGCCTGCAGAGAGAACAATAGGTGAGAGAACAACCTCAAAGAAATAAAATAAGCACTTGCAACCTCAAGTACTTTACTTGCTCAAATATTTCAAGTATTTTGTGAAGCATATTTGACCAAAAACCTTATCATCCAGATACCGTCAAGTAAGTCATTAAAACCTGAGGGGCACATTTAACCATTGCGAAACCCTTTTTCAAATTTTGCAATGCGCTGCTTAAGTTCATAGCTTTAAAGTAGCTTTTGACCATGCTTTACTTTCTGCCATTGTTGGCCCGTCCTGCATTTTTTTTATGTCCATAAATCTCACAAACTTTTATTTGTGGAACAAGGACAATACATTTACACCTTTATCTTTCTCTAAAGTAGTATGCTAAAAAAAATCAACAGACTTAAAAATCAAGTCATATGGTGAAACTTCACAGCAGTCTGAACACTACTTGAGCAAACATTTTGTTACCTCGATGAACAGCCTACTACTATTGAATGCCCTCATGGTCACCAATGGCTTCCCCAATTGGGACCACATTTACAATAAAGAAAAGAATTTCACCAGAATTGTTATTAATACAAGTATTTAGTGGTTACCATATAACTAATAAGTGTTATTTCCTCAAATAAAATTTCATTAATACATCACTAATCCAAACTAAAATAGAATTATTTCAGCACTAACCTCTGTATCACCAGCTGTAGCTGCTACAGAATGTGCAACTTCCATTTCTCTGTCATTCTCAAGAAACACTGCACGCTGGACAAAATGCATGGACAATACAAGGCAATTTGAGTTGAGAGATAAAAAAAAGCTCTAATAAGTTATCATCATGGTTGTGAATTCCAAGCATAAGTGGGCTCAGAGGTGTGTGATAGGATGAATGGGACAAAGAGGAAAGCAATAGCATAAACCTAAGGTGCATAAGGTAAACCTGGAACGGATCCATGCTTGCAGTGGCTTTAAAAAACCTATCCAAGAATGATCCTTCAACTGAAATAACATTTAATACCAAATTAGATTCACCATACTAATACCATGTGATTAGGGCAAAGATAAAAAAGAAAAAAAGCTACTTTTCAGCTCATCTATGTGATGAAAATAATGTATTCACAAACTCCATGTTAGCCCCAAAATGCCCATCCTAGTTATTCATTCATTTAATATTGTATATATTTAGTATCAGTGCCACAAAACAGATCTCATTTGTTATATCAAAATGGGAGAAAACTAAAATCATTGTTAGGGTAACATGCTGCAATGACTCATCGAATTCTTCAGGCTTGTGCCTCATTCCCACTCTCTTTGCTGATCCCACTTGATCAGACAGGTCTCTTGTTATTCTTTTCTTTCATTTGGCAGATTGGGGGTTGGAATTATCATCGTGCACCTAGGAACATATTTCCCATTCATATCTGATAACAGCATGTGCCACAACAGTGGGGAAAGGGGGTCTATATATAACTCAAAAAAGAACAAGAAAGAGAAAGAGAAGACAAACTTACGTAATTTAATCTTTGAAGTTATGTTCCCAACAGCATGGAGGAGACCTATTGTTCCACAGGCATTACCCACCGTTTGTCTCATGAAATAGACTTTGCTGCTAGGTTCCTGTAGCCAGAACACACAAGGAGATCATA
Organism: Bruguiera parviflora; assembly: GCA_019804595.1. Classification (NCBI taxonomy): domain Eukaryota; kingdom Viridiplantae; phylum Streptophyta; class Magnoliopsida; order Malpighiales; family Rhizophoraceae; genus Bruguiera; species Bruguiera parviflora. Next base: position 2,419,633 of record CM034056.1, read on the forward strand.
AATGCTTCTGATCTGGAAACACAAGCAAATGCTTGTGAACCAATGTCTATTCCAAAAGCTCCAATTTCACAAAAGTAAATGCATATGCTACATAAACTTCAATGCTATTGTACTCCTTGAGGCACCATCCTTTGACAAACAGTGAAATTTAATCATCTGATCAACAACTTTTGCGGCAGCCTAGATGTCTAATGCAAGTCTATGGGCTAGACTAAGCCAATAGTAATTATCCCACATGGCTAAACTCAAATACCACACAAAAATAATATATTTGCAGAAAATAGCTCTGACAATAAATTTGCAAATGCTGTATAAAATATGGAAATAAGCACTCTGCATGCAATTATGTCATTCAACTCACCTTCACAATAATGTCCTGTTGCCTGCTCTCTTCCTCACTCTGCAAAAGAAATAAAATTTCACCAAACATCAGCAGACAAGCAAATTGCCTTACTAGCCTTCTTAGATGCAATTATGGGAAAAATTAGCTCTCTAATGAAAACAAAGTTGAAATTTGCTTAGCAGTATGCATTGTTTGGTTTGACAAAACTCATTGTAAAGAAACGAAGGAATTTCCGCTGCTGGATAAAAACAAGACATCATTGGTGCACATGCCAATCTAAAAACCAGGAAAGAACGTGAATTCGAGTAAAAACATACCTGCGCAGTGATCGGATAGAGGAAGAGAACCGCAAGTACAGGTTTTGGAACCATTTCCAACAGTTCATCATCCAAGCCATAAACATCAGAGCACTCTGCCTCAAACTCAGGAAGGCCTAAGCCCCAGAGGAACTGCAACAAGTAAAGTAAAAGACATCAGAGAAAGTGAGCGAATTTAAATGGTTTTCTCACAAATTCATTCATCAAAATAAACAAGAATAAGAAAAAAAACAAGAAGAATTTCACTTTCCTAACACAAATACTTAAACGCTGCTCAAAATCGAAATTAAACGTCCGATTGCTTTAAATTCAAAGAATTTTCTCACTAAATCCTAACTTTTCACTCAAAAGTCAAAAATAAAAGACCAAAAAAAAACCAGAAAATGGAAAAAAGCTGGAGATGCGATCCTGTTTGTCTCGTTTTTCTGATCAAAACTAATTAATAGTTTCCTTTCTTTCTGGAAAAGATTTTCTCGGGAACCAAACAGATGAGCCGGCTACCTGATTCATGACGTCAGGGTTAGCTTCGAGAGGAAGCCATCTCTTAGCAGAAGGGCTTTCGTCTACAGTAGCCATTTCACTTTACAGTTTCCTTCTCCTCTTCTTATTCTTCTCTATTGATTTCTGTTAAATCAGAAGGGCTTTGGATGGGTTTAAAATAAAAACCAAAACGCAAACATTTAATTATTTTTTAAATTAAATTCACAAATTCAAATAAAATAAAATAAAATAAATATATGTTTAAAAAATCTGAAATTTTTAACGAAAAAGGAAAAACTATACATCTTTTTTTTTTAAAATATCTAAATAATCCAAAAACTTAAAAACAAATCTATTCAAAAAATATATATAGACAAAAAAGGGTAAAATATTTTCAGATTTTTTCTTAGAATTTTTAGATTTCATTTTGAATTTTATATTTTTCAATTTTTGTGTAATTTTTTAATTTCTAATTTTATTCAAAATTTCAGAATTTCTGAAAATATTTTTCGGATTTATTTTAAAATTTTAAAATTTTTATTTTGAATTTTTGAGTTGTTTAAGAAACCTTTCGATTATTTGAAATTTATAAATTTTTATGATTTTTTATAATTTTTTAAATCTTTTAAATTTTTAATTCATTAAAAAAATATCAGTCATCAATAAAAAATAAAAAATAATAATGTAACACATGAATTAGTAATAATCAAGTATATCACGTAATACATATAATAATAAAATAACGAAAATAAACTAAATGAATTGAGGAAGAAAATATTAAAAGTTAATTTGAAAAACAAAAATTATGACTCTAATTTGAAATGTAATCAAGTTTAAGTGGCCCAATTGAATTTTTCGCCAGACCAAAAAAGTGGATTTTAATACTTAAAAATGGGGAAAAGCAAAAGTGGAATTTTGTTTTGCGTAAATGTGAAGAATTCAAGCAGAATGGAGCCGTTGGATTATGGTGAGGTTATAGATCTGACGATTACATTGTCCTGTCGGAAAATAATTCCCACTTTCTTATTCTTTATTTTCTTTTCCTTTTAATTCCATTTTTTCTTCTATAACAAAAATGTGAAATCCACGCCGGAAAATGTGATTTTACTTGTAATTTTGAGTGAAGTTTGGGGTACGTGGACAAAGTTTTTGCCTAAATCTATGGCCACAGAAAACGCCACATGACGCCATTTATACTAAAAACATTTTTTTATATATAAAAAAAAGAAAATTGCACCTAACAATTATTTAAAATAATTAATATATAACCAGAGCGATCAACTCGTGTAATAATTTATTATATACTGTTAACAAATTCAATCGCAAGTCTAATTGAATGTGCAACGAGATCATAGAATTGTGTAATAGCTTATTATACATTACAATCAATTTGTTGTGTATTCAATCAAATTTATTACACATTCGCTTAATATGAACAAAGAAAAAAAAATTAAAATTTTAAAAAAATGATAAAAATTTTTAGCTTTTTTTTTATTTTTATTTTTTAGCGTACAGAGCCTTGGTCCGAGAAATTTTATGGTTTTGAAACAAATTAATAGGATTAAGGATGTTTTACGCTGAACGGTGGTCTACTGGTCTGTGTAAGAGATACGTTTTTTCGGAAAAGTCTCCTGGCCATGTTTACAGAGACTTTGGTGGTTTGATTTCTACTTACATTTGTATACGAGGGTTCATTAAAAATGAAAAAAGAGTTATGCCATGTTGTGTAACTTGATAAAGCCTCCAATGGAAGAAACAAGTTTAAACATTTTTTTACGGTCAGTGACTCTATTTTTAAATTTGTATTATTTAAATTTTGAATTAATTAAAATTTAAATTATTTTTATTTTAGATGCATTTATTTATTATTAATTTTTTTAATTAAGATAAATTAAATTGATTCAAATTTTATATAGGAATTATTAAAGATGAATCAAGTTTAATTACCTTTACTTAGACTAACTTGTGTGCCAAAACCTAAGTGGCTCAAACATCAAGATATCGATTACTTGGTTAAAACCATGCAAGAAGCAAAACTTAAGAGCACACTTGCGTACAAATGTTGTCGATTACTTGTAACAGAAGTGGAAATCTGCCAACCTGTGAAACAAATATTTAAAGAACATGGGTAGAGAATACAAGATCAGCAATAAGAGATCCTGAGAAACTGTTTTGAATGATTAAAGCAGCATAAGAATGGGCTGGCACTTTGATCTTCTTTCCCCAATTTGGACACCGAAAAGTCCAACTCCATTGTTTGCTTCTTCTTTCATGTTATCGGCAACAACATGACTTTTCACTACTGGTCTCATATCTGCACTACAACGATGGATGTCTCTCGTGTAAAAGAGTCTCTCCTTAGCTCCATCTTTGCATGCACATCGATAGAAAAGGAGAATATCTTTTGGATTTAAGTCATTCATCTTGAAAGAGTGTCTCCAGCTTTTTGTAAGCAGAAATGTCTGTGTGCTCTTCCAATATGAATATCAGAAGGTCCATGGCCAGAGATGTCTGCCGTAGAAGGTTAATGGTATGGACTTAGGTCCCATTTTGTTGTCCTCCTGAGTCTGCACCGGCAAGCGGGGGAAAGTGGCCATTTGCATATTCCTTGGGGATATGAAAGCCCTTGAAATCAACAACATTAGTCTGAGTCAGCTCCTTCTGAAAGAGCATTTGGTATGAAATATCCCCATTGATATGCTAGTACAAGTGCTTCACATTCCCTGACCAAAGGTTGGCTTGCAAGTTGGTAGGTAAATTTTGACAATAAAGTTTTGCCTTTGAGGATGTTCAGGATATCCTGACAGGAGAATTGACTCTGGAATTTGCTCTCTTGGACAGTGTAGGATAAGGGGAACTTGAGGGGGATGTCACTTCTTTGCTGTTTGATGGCTGCTCTATCGCGAGCCATTGCAGCATCCTCTTCCACGTCGTATGTTCCAAGCCAGTAAGGTTTGTACTTAAAGGAAATCCGTGCACCCAACTTGCCGCTTTTAAGCCAAAGGACTCCTCTGAATTTGAAGAAGACCCTCTATCTGCACCTCACCGCCAGAATGCCCCTTTTGCTGATTTGTACTGATCATCTTCACTAAACTTTGCAAATACCCGCCTACTTCCGTGGACTCACTTAGACTATGTTAATTTATAGAAAATGTTGGATAACGTTAAATCAGTACAACACACGCAAGGTTTGGTTATTGTAAGCCCAAGCTATAAAGATAAGACCAGAACGTTCAAGCCACGTAACCATTCGATGTCTAAAAAATGTGAACTTTTCAATTAATCATAGGATAAATTGTTTTTGGTAGGTGTTAGCAGATTCCTATGTGAACCACAAAGATAGAACTCAAAGATCACAGGAAGAATACTACAGCAACAACCCAAAGAAAGAGTTGGTGTTCCTGGGCTGACACTAGGATTCTGGCTTGTTATAGAAAGGTTACTTCTAAAATCAGTCAAGATAATTAAGAGAACTTGTGATTTTCTTCTCTGGTAAAGGACAACAAAATTCTGAGGACAACAGCTATTCGACAATCCAAGACCTGCCTTTTTTGTTTAAGATTTACTAACCATGGATTATTTAATGTCAGGTAATTGGCAACTAATGTTTCTTTTGGTGCAGTACCAAGATTACACCTCAAAGCTAACTTCTGAAACTCGGTGATACCTCAACTGATGTAGAGTAAAGAACTAAAAGTTCTTATTCCGATGACTCCATTTGGTCATCCATATGCTTTAGCTAAATGAAGAGTATCATCAATCATTTAGTCTCTCCCTAATTTGATAAGGAAAAATGTTATTGATTAATTTCTAATTACAGTTAACTTGGTATTAACAAACATTAGTATCCATTTCTAAAGTAATTTGTTTCCAATAATATTTAAATCATTCTAAATTGCATAACTTATACTAACTTTCTTAAACGAGTGGTAGAAGCACAGCACGTCACGGTCTTTCTGATATTCAAATACTTGAAGCTATGGTTAAAGATAATATTCAGAATTCCCCACTCTCTTAATTCTTTCCTATTCCACACATATGCTCCTATCTATAGTGCACTGTAACAAACTCAAATATTTGCTCATAGATATTGACTAAGAATCTATATTACCTCTCTAATATCAAAATTCCGGAAATAGGATAAGAGCGGTGTAGAAAAGTGAGTGCAGATGATGGCGGCATAAGGAAATCCATCCCATCGCCTAAATCCAGCTGTTTCACTGGTAAATGGCACAGCTATGGAAGCTGATTTTATATTATCAGCTTTTTATAAAATTTAACCAAATGGTTTATGACAGTACAACAGATTGGTTACAAAAGAAGTCTATTTACAGTCCCACCGTCTGCTTGAATAAAAAACATAGAACAACTGGAGTATATATTCATGCATGACACCATTAAAACCAAAGCAGAACATAGTCATAATGCAGATCAAAAGTTCTACAGAGTCATAATGATTACATTTCTTAAATAATTGAAACCATAAAGATACAAATGAATAGTAATGCACAAGTTCGTACGTAATATTTTTTGTGATCTAACACAAGTTCTCCTGATATTATGCACGGCTAGTGATACGCCTGAACAAACCAATGAATACTAACTACCTGAATTATAAGGCATTTGTATTTCCTTTGTGCAAGAAAGTTTTAACACGTCGCTACCTAAGACAGTTATCAAACATAACATCGTGCAAAACAGTTCATATGAACCCATTAAGATAAACAGTTTTAACTAGCCAAAGCAAAAGTAAATATACAAGTAACAGTTGTGCAGGGATAGTTTCTTTCCAACTAAATGAGCTTTGATTTGATTAAGCTTAAGAATGTCAGATGACAGTGACTTTACTTTTCCTTGTTCTACAATGGCACCTTGAACAAGATCAATCCCACTAAAACAAGTACCAAGCAAGAATGATCCAAGCCAGAAGGTTTTTTTTTTCTTTTCCCTTTTCATGTCATCACCTATTCCTAGAGCTGGTTTTAGAGAGCCAAGGAATTGGATAAAAATAAGATTGAATAAACCAGAGGGGAACAAATACTTCTAGTTACCGCATTTCGTGAATCATTCAACCAAATTAACTGAGCAGTTGACTGCCCTTATTCCTTCCAAAAGACTTGTGTTCGAAGTAAAGGAATACAACTTTCTGTTATTTTTATGACTATTAACTCCTCCGGTATTAGTTCTTAAATTTTTTTTAAAGTGACGCCTCTCACACAACGACATAAGTCTAATTTTAATTTTTAATTATATAGTATAAACAGTTTATTAACCACTAATTAAAATAATTAATTATCAAGGTAACTAATTTAATGATTAAAATTCTTCCATTCACTTTGAAGAATATAGGTTCAAAATTGAAAAAAACATAAGTTAAGTCCATTTAATAGAAACATCTACTTCGTCTAGTGACAGAACAAAGGATTATATAATTATTTTGTCTCGGCTTTAATCATAATTTTCTATTTATTTTTTATTTTTTATTTTATTCTATTATTACTTTCTTTGTTTTTTTTCCAAACAGCACAATCCCCTGGACAAAGAATTGGCCCCCGCATCCACTATCAAGATATTAATTTTCTTGAAGAGTGTCTCCCGGGAGGCGCATCTTTTTATTTTTTTTATTTTTGTATACAGCCATTACTGGCCACGAGGGACGCTTGCATGACTTTTTTTATAATAGTTTATTCGGTTAAAAAAATACATACTTTTTAGTGTTAAAAGAGTGATTTTTTTTTATTAAAAGATATTTATTATCATTATTAAATAAATTAAAAAATATATATTTAATTTTCGTTTTAAAAATATTTCAACAAAGACTTTTGTTGAACTGTGCTTCAACAGATGAGACCAAGCGACTTGCAATACGATAATAAGCATATGTCCAGGGGAGTACAACTCCAAGATTGTTGTAGCTTGGGAGGTCACAAATGAATGTTTTAGGATAAGCATTGATCGGTAGACGGGAGTCAATATGGTTCAGACGGTCTCACATGGCCGAGGGTAAGCATTTTGATATCTTCTCTTTCTAGTCCTTGTGAACAAAAATTTGTTCTTCTAAAAAAGAAGAGCTTTTAATGTGATGAATATAGTTGACGTTGCCTTCAATCTAAAAATTTTTGGTTTATTATGTGGCTCATTAGGCTATGAATTATATAATAAAAAAATCTCTCTATTTGTATATCATCATATTTTTCTTTTTAAAATTGAAAGTCTAATTTCTCTGGAGGACAAAATATTTTCTTTCTAATTTAATTAGATAGTCGCACTGGACTCGTCGACTTAGTGGGCTGGGTCTTAAATAAGCTTTTTAGTCTACTCTGTTTTGTATGTGTTCGGTTTAGGAACAAAAAATAAAAATAAATACAAAATAAAACAGAAAGCAAAGAGAGAGGGCTTGTCTTAAGATAAGCATGGTTTGGGCTTAAATATAATTTTAATATGAGCCCACTTTTTTTAAGGATTTATATTGACGGGTGGTCTTTAGCCCCTTCTAAATTGCATTAAATGCCAACAAATAGAATATTGGACTAGTGAAACTAAATATTTTTATATTTTTTCAAACTCTAATTGCAAACCATTAAATGCTCCACTCGAAAGAGAAAATATTAGGTTTGCCAAGGCTAAAAAGAAGTGTTTATCCAAGGCATTTAGTGCTATGAGACTTTAAATGGCCCCTTGAAAAAGGGAAAGTGTTGGGCAAGGTCTATCTTTTGAATTCAAAATTCTATTATATTACAAGATATTAAATGCTCTCTTAAATTGGAAAAATGTTAGATTAGGTTAACAACAAATGTTTTGCATTACAAATATCTTTATGCAAAATATTAAGTGCTCTCTTATCAAAAAGGAAATATGTTAGGCTAAGTCTAACTAAGATAAGTCTCATCTATATATATATATATATATCCATTGATCATAAAGTTATTAAAAAAGAAATATGACACACAAGCACCCCCTCCCCCATCCCAAAAAGAAGAAAAAAAAGAAAGAAAAATGAGGCAAAGAGCATAGGTAAGGGGTATATCTATTTGATTTTACAAGAAATTAAATCCTCTCAAAGAAAATATTGGATTAATAAAAATAAAATATATTTGAATGCATATTTCTTTAATTACAAAACAATAAATGATCCCCTAGAAAGAGAAAATATTAGGTTTATGCAAGGGCAAAAAGATGTGTTTACTTAAGGAATTTAATGGTATGCCCCCTTAAAAAGGAAAAAGGTTAGGTGAGGTCTACGTTGAATCCAAAGTTCTTCAATGTAACAACATATTAAATGCTCTCCTAAATCGGAAAAAAGTGTAAAAGGAAAAAGGTTAGGCAAGGTCTACTTTGAATCCAAGACACAAAAGCATTAAATATGAAAGGAATAGTAACAATTAAATTTTAAAGATAAATTTTAAAGATATTTTGTAATCTAGTTGAAAATATAACTTCAACGCATCTTTTAAAGGTAACTTAGAACATTGGCTATATATACTCCACCTATAATCCTTGAAATATACAAAAAAAAGAAAAAAAAAAAGAAAAAGAAAAAGGGTAATCCTTCTCATTTCATTTCATTGCTTATAGTTCCGATTTGGCGAGAATTAATTTTTAAGGCTTTTATACTACCGTGTTGGAGAAGAATGATAGTATTATCTTAGTGGCAATGGTAAGGCGTTTTCCCTTTATATATATATCTATATACACATAGAAAATATAGCATTAAATATAATTTTACTTGGATCATTACACTCCATGCTTGCACAGGATCCATGGAAATGAATTGGTTAAAATGCCTTTCATTGCAACACGTCACTCCCGCAGACAGAGGGGGATGTCCAGAATATTGCTCGGGCAATGCAATTCGTACGTAGTCAAATGAAATTTAATTTATCGTTTTCAGCACAATCAATTAGTTATACATTACTCTAGGTGCTATAATGTATTTTCTTTCGTATTTAGAATGAGTTCAAAATTATGGGATTTTTGCTCCCTTTTTATGTTGGCCATTCAAATCTTTTGAGACGTAACTAACGGACAAGCAGCGTCTCAAATTGACAAGGATGGAGACCAAGGTTGTTTTTTTTTTTTTTTTTCTCTTTGTGAGAAAGGACCATCGTGTTTCATTGATATGCTAACGTCTGTTTCTCTTTCAGATGCATTCTTATATGAGTGCTACTACGTAGTCACACTTATTGGAGTACTTGGTAGTCACATGAGAATATCAAAGTAATTTTACATCCCCACTTTCATTTATTTGTATCAATAAAAAAGAAAAAAAATATATGATTAATTTACATCTTTTCTATTTATGATGCGTCCGCCTAATTGTGTCTTAACTATTGCAGAAAAATAATAACGGACATCGGTGGATAGCTGCTCAATTGTTGGATATTCTTTGCTACCACAAACTGGTCAGAAGTTGAGTGAAGACGAGGAATTACATGATGGGTGGGCAAAAAGAGGATGTACGTGGATGCACACCCTAAGAAACAGTAAATTATAAACATTAAACACATAGAGTTTCCCTTGGTATTACGGAGCGGAATCTATATTCTATGTTTTCGTGTGATTTTCAACCCTTGTTTGTTGTGATCTTATCAAAATTGTGAGTTATAGGCTATGCTGTCCACCTCCATCCCCTTGAGAGTGTAGTTTCACCTCGAACTCTCTCTTTAAATTTGGAAGCTCTATTTGCCTTGTCTTATCATTCTCACGAAAACAGAAAGGTTTGCTCATTTGTTGTGCTCGCGAGCTAGATCTTTTGGGATGCAATTGTTGGGTAGATTGACTCGGGGAGGAGATAGGGGGGGCCATTGTAATCCTCGACCTCAAGCGTTACGACAGGACACTATCACTATCATTACGTTTCCTCGGAAAGGCAGTTAATCTAATTTTTCTTGTCGTTGGGCCCTTCCCCTGGGCTATTTTTCCTTAAAACTTTGTCGAACTGAGAACTGGGCTTCTTTCTACAAAAACCCACTTTGTACTCGTCCGAGAACCAAGTTCAGTTTTGATCAATAGATTTTTGGCAACACCGAGTTTCGATGGTTTTGGTTATCCATTTCAATAATTAAGAATTTAAATTTTTATTTTTAAATTTTAAATTTTAATAGAGTATGAGATTTACAATTATAGAAAAAAATTACTTTTGTTATATAATTCACAATTCAATGACCGTCTTAACAAACCAAAAATATATATATATATATATATATAGTTTTGATCAATAGATTTTTGGCAACATCAAGTTATGACGGTCGAGGAGGGTGGCCGAGGAGAATCGTAACTCCCGAAGCGCATATTATAGGGTCTAATATCCTCCATTGTAATATTATAAGAGAGAAAAACTAAATAGTAATACTTAAAAAATAATGTAATGATAATTAAAAATATAAATCAATCGCATCTCATTTAATTATACAAATAAATGAAATTAAATATAGAAAATTATTATAATATCTTTTTGATACTACTAAATGATTGTAATGATACTCATTGTGAAATTTGGTTATGCAAGAAAATGTGGGGAAATATTGAGGACACACAAGCTTGTGTAGTTCATTACCAAAATTTGTTAATTTTAAGCCCACCAGAATCGACCCTCAAGTCTTGTTTGTCTTTTGGGCCTCCCTTTTATCATAAAACTAGCAATATGAGGAGAAAACTAGACTAGAAAACTGGAATATGTTGTTAAAGAAAATAAGAAATTGTGTAAGACTTGAATAATAAAAGTCTTAGTTATTAAAAGGAGGTGAGTATGACTATCAATTCTCTTTTTAATGTCGACCATGGTGTATATGGTTATTTATTAGACAATTTTGTTGTACTCTATTAGTGATGTTTGCGTCGGCATCATGCCACCCAATGTTGCATTTTCATCCTACGCCTGTGGGCATTCATCTGAGCGTGTCCTTAGTAGAATCCGCGTTATTAGTGTCTTGGTCGTCTCACTCATGTGTGTTCTAACTATCTCAAATAAATAATCTATTCTCAAAAAAAAAAAAATGAAAATAAATAAATAAATCGAGATATGTCGAGTATATATGCATATGAGTTGACCCATTACATGAAACAAATCTTTTTCCTTTGCACCCGCCAAGAGGGTCAAATGAAATGGTCGGTAGAAACTCAAGCAAGCTACCTCTACATTTTATCCATTATTGTTTTGTTTATTATTATTATTATTTTTTTTTTTTTTGTGCACGGTGTCAACCAGCGAAATGGTTTCCGCATTTGTTGGGTGTGTTAGTTGTTCAACTGGAATGATCAAATGAGTATGAAAATCCACTGAAATTTGACGCAGCTTTTTATTATCATATACTTGCGCAAGGAAACGGGCATCGAATTGCTCGGCAGAAAACGTCAACCTCTCGGAAGATATCATCTTTCAAACTGATGATAAAGCAAAAGTCAACCCCCACACCTGAGAGTTGGTAGGGAAATGATAAAATTCAGCACTAAAAAGAGAACTGAAACATTAAATCAGGTTTCAAATTAAGAATAGTAATTAATTGGAAACCACGGGTCCTTGAGTGGACTCGAGGCTCATGCGATTTACTTTCTTTTTCTTATAGTCAATTCCATTTTCTTGGAGTGCAATTTTCGTGCACTGTAATAAATTCATATTTCTCTCCTACTCAAAGATAGGTCAACAGAGCAAACCTGTCCATGACATGATAGCACATCGTTTCATGAGCTGCAATGCACAAGCGGTGGTATCTTATTCTCCACCAAATCATGGGTCACAACATACTGCATTTATTTATCCAAGTCGGCACAATCCAAAAGGATCAAACTTTGAATTTTTTTTTAATATATTTTTATTTATTCATTTATTTATTTTTGGTCTCTTGAAATGGAGCAATTCCCCGCTTCAACACAATTATCCTCCAATATGAAAGCATGAAATTCATCACGACCCATGATATTCTTAGCTGGTTGAATTTAAGCTTCTCGAGACAAGTTCCACTTTATTTGGTAGACTGAAAAGCATTTAGAGCGTTGTTTTTTCTTCATCTTTGATTATGTATCTATTTATTTGCTTACCCTTAAACACAATTTTCTTAATTAAACTCTTCAACTATTTCTTGTGCAGGCTTAAAATCTGTTGGAGACTTTTGATTTCATGACCTAGTGCGATTTTGTTTGGCAGACTGAAAAGCATGCAGCGTTATTTTTTTTATTTATTTATCTATTTATGTGCTTATCCTTAAACACAATTTTCTTAACTAAACTCTTTGGCCATTTCTTGCCTAGGCACAAAATCTGTTGGAAACTTTTGACGATAATATATGGCAGTCAAATACAGTCTCCATGCGTGCTGCACAATTTTAGTTTTCTTCGTGCTTTTGGTTTCACAATTTCCTTCTTTCGAGTTGTGAAGAAAAGAGCAAATTTGTGATATTTGGACTCCTCCTCAATATCTTATTTGCAGTAATTGAGGACTAGACAGAGAATTAATGAGTTTAGTCTAATTGCCATTAAATATAAAATTCGAAATTCAAACTCCATGTATTAGTTACAGTCAATTTTATTGACCCAAAAAGGAGAGAACTGGATGAGAGTTACGGTGTTTTAAACTTGGTGGGATCTTCGAAGCCTAAGCCTTCACCACTAGTCTTATTACGATCAGAGGCTTTGTCAACTCAAGTATTCAACACCCATGTTGTGAGAGTACTCGTTTATCGTAACCCCGTTTGAAAAGTCAGAGCATCGTTTTTTGACGTTAAAATTTTGCTTTTCGGATTTGTTGGCAGTTTAGCCTGCCGTCATGGTGTTTCTCAAGGTCAACAGCATGAAATCTCCAAGAAATACCGTTTGGTTTACGTATATTGACTTTGAGCCCCACATAATAAAAAAAAAAAGAAGAAGTACAGGGCACTAGCTAGTGCGCAGATAAAAGTACATCGGCCCACAATGCCTTTATGCTCCACATGAGACGCACGTTGACCATACATATTTAGTTTCTTTTTTTTTTTTTCTTTACCTTTAACATTTTTCACATTTTTAGCTTTTAACGTCATCTTTTCGTGGTCGGTTTACTGCACCTTCTTTACATGATTCTCATGTGAGCTTTCATGTATAATATGTTTTTTTTTTTTTTCATCCAAAAATACAATCGAGTCGTGAACTACATAAAAATAATTAACTCAATTTTCTATATCGTGCAAATTTCAAGTTCCTAAAATTTGAACATAAAACTTGTAATAAACATGTTTAGACTCTTAGCTATAGATCACTTGAGGCATTACACTTTTTTTTATTTTATTTTTAGTTCAACTAAATTAGAAAATGAGAACGAATTATGTGTAAAATTTAAAATTTGAATCCCGAAAGTTTATGCTTTGGTGGTCGTTGGATGCTAAAACGATCTTTTGCAGTTAACTGTGAAAAGTACACGACAACCTTTAATTATGTCCCTTTGCGTGGCGGCTTTTTCCCTTCTGGTATTTTTTTCGTTTTTGTAGTAAAAAACACAATCCTCCTTCCTCTCTGTCGCGTCCAAGCAAAAGATGGGACGGTGGTCTCTCCTATCCGAATCATATGCACGTTAATTAGAAGATTTGATAGCAAATTAGGTATCGAAAAGAAGAGTAGTCTCGGCACGATACACGCAAATTGACCCTCTTATCAGACAAATATTGGAGTTTTTCCCGATATAAATGGACGATTCGGTTTGCCAGCGTCTCGGAGGGATTACAGAAAAGAGAACTGCTATCCATTACTATTGAACAAAAAAACTCAAGAAAGTGTGTAATTTGTGAATGTAATGAAAGACATGTCTGTGCGTCAGTAATTTACAAATGGGAAAATGTATGATCAATTAAGATTAAGATAATCGTGCATTCACTTTCTTCTTTTAGACGCAACATTATTCCTTCTAAAATATAGAAAAAAATAATATATATATATATATATATAAACAATGAAAATGCTTACTAGAAAATTCAAGTATCCATCGTTATATCTCTAAATATAAGATATTAAAGATATGCAATATTAATTCTCTGCACAATCTAACTACAACTGTTCCATTGTTCCCTGTATGCTTCGAGTTCATTCTGATCGATCTATTTATCGATTTCCTAGAAGCCACTAAGTAGGCCTATTCTTTTGAATGTGAATATTGCGCATCCTAAATTAGGTCGAATATAAAAATGCTCGTAGCAAATGAGAATCACATTTTGTATGTGTCGCCACCTTTGTTTTTATTCCTTTTTTTTTTTTTTAATCTACTTTTTAGAATTTTCTTTGCGGTAGTGAACTGACCTTTCTTGTCCACTTTGTGCAACATATTCATGCCTATTTTATTCGGTGGTGCTGCCCATCTTCCTCTCATGTGGGTCACGCTTAGTACAACGCATTCCTCCATTTTTCGTCTTTCAATTTGATCACGGATCCGCAAATGCTTTGCTTTACTCGTTTTAGGAAAAAGCTCGTTCTCTTTCTCGACTTGTAAAGGATAGTGGGGGCCATCCACAACCCAAGAACCAAGGATTAAAATGACTGTATAATGTGACACTTTTTCATCTTTAGCTAATTGTTAATTATTAGCCAAACATATAGCAGTTTGGTCTCATTGGTTGTTCCTCAATGGTTTATCATATTCTTCTCGTGATCAACGTTTCATGTAACCCCAAAACATGACAGATTTGCGCACTTCCAATTCAATATTTGAGTGTCGTGTGATCATAATTTATGCTTAATTACATACCAAAATTGTGATTAAGAAAATTATTACGAGTTAGGTGTCAACTTTTTAGGAAACGATTGAATTTTGTAAGTAAAATCTAAATACACGTCGATGGAATAATTATATCAAGTATTTTCGCGTATGTACAGTTATGTATAATGATCATCAGCGTACGGTTCGCAAGTTCCGAATAAAAAGAAGCGAAGAGTGGTAGAAATTAATACCGACTACACCATAAATTATGGGTATGGAATCATATGTAATTTGTTATTTTTTCTTTTTGTCGATTATACTCGATCATGCATGATTTTATTTTATTTTATTTTATTTTATTTTTCATAAAAAGGAGGGTTAGTTATACTATGAACATGGTAATAATTCATTAATAGATTGTAGAATTTAATAGCATCCATACTCAACAAAATATAAAGATGATGGGGTAATGGTCGGCGAAAATATATGAAGAAAACAATGCCATGGCCACTTCAAACATGTTGGGTATTAATTTTCACGAGATAAAGAGGAGATAAATTATGTGAAAACTATATGTGGAGGATAAAATTTCACAAAAATAAAAATAAAAATAAGATGCACGTGGACATTTCAGTGCTTTTGTAACTTCAAGCAAAGAAAAACGTCACTCTTGGTAATGCCTACGCGGGCAGATTTTCGATAGCGGAAAATGAAAGTTTAAAGTTCGTAATACTTTAAATAAAGTTCTTTATTCTCTTTTCACTGCCCCACGAAAGAAACTGTACGTTAATCCAAGACGACGGTTCTCTGTATTAATGGCATGTGTTTCTTCGAGACGTCGGGGTGAGTGAGTGTTAGGCTAAGTAGCACTCTCCCAAAATTAGAGGAAATCAAATGTATATATAAAACAAAGTCATTGAGGATGTCGTTGTTTTGACTTTGGTCTTTTGTGAAAAGAAGTCTGCCACCGTCTTTATTCTTTTAATCTATATGAAGGCTCATAATCACAATCGAGTACAGAATCGGGAATAATTCTCTCTTTTTATGTTTATCTTGTTGGTTCCAAAAATATTTAAGAGGGGAGAAAGTGTGAATTAAGTTATAAGGACATATGTTTATAAAAAATATGTTAAATAAACAAATAAAAATAAATTCAATATGAATATCAAGTCTAATGTATAGAGAAGAAAATGAATCATAAAGTAAATAAATAATTCGTGTGTATGTTGGTAAATAAATTTAACGAAAAATATAATATAATAATTTATACATATTCAAATTTTTTAATTATATTTTTTATTTTTAAACATTTATTTTAAAAGTTTTAGTTTTATTATTAAATTTTTTAATTAGAGAAAATTAATATCAACACATATAAAGAACTTCAATCTCTCTTATAACATTTTTAGCACTCATATTCACTTCACATATACAACCTTTACATTCTTAAGACGGTCGAGTTAAAATGCTCGAGTTTTTGTTACAATGAATTATTTATTTTCCTTTTTATTTTTTATTTTTTTGATCTCGCAAAACTCCACTCACATGAAAAAAAAAAAAAGATGGTATGTGTTAATTTGGGTACGCTAGGTCTTCTAATTGTTAGAGATAGAGAAAATCACGTTATGGAACATTAGGCTAGAATTAAAAAAATCTGCTTGATTATTTCATATATATATATATATGAAAGCTTAAATAATTCACTTGCCATAAGAGAATATAAATTCAAAAATTATAGTTAATATGACAACAATAATAAACAGCTATAAAGATATTTTCCAGCAATATGACAACAATATTTCATTATGGAAGAAATGGGTCTGGGTTCTCAATAAATAACATGGATCCGGACCTGTGTTAGTTCTTCTTTTTCAATGCTCATAAATGGTGAGGCTAAAGGTTACTTTAGAAGCTGAGAGGAGATTGAGGCAAGGCAACCGTTTGTCGCTGCTATTGTTTCTTCTTCTTTTTTTTTTTTCTTTTTTTTTTTTGTGTTTTTTTGGTTGATGGAAACTTTTACTCGATAACTTAAGGTTTTGGGAGATGGAAATTTGATCGAGGGGCTTTTTATGAATGAACGGACACAAAACGACAAGTTTACATACATACTATTTGCAGATGATACATTGCTTGTGTAATGCTTAGAATCTCAGGTTTTATGATTGAAGGCTGTGCTTGTTTACTTTCAGGCAATGTCGGGGCTCAATGAGAGCTTGACAAAATCTGAAAATTTTTCTATTGGTCGGATTGATAAGCTTCAGGACCTTGCAAATATATTGGGATGCAAAGTTGGTTCCTTGCCTCCCACATACATTGGTCTTCCCGTTGGCTTTAAAAATCAAAATCTTTAGGAGCTCTGAAAGCTGTAATCGAAAGGTTCCAATTTGGCTTAACCTTTTGGAAATGTAAGCATTTGTCATTGTGCGGAAGATTGACTCTTATCAAGAGCACCCTTTCCCAAATCCCCACATATCAAGCCTTTCTTAGTTAGGTTCGTCAAAATGGGGCAAGATCAAAGTTCCTTTAACTTTATTTATTGTCACGTAAAAAGTTCTCTTCAACTATTTTAAGTGCATGCATTTTCAACCCAATCCAACATTGTCTGTCAATATCATACTTCATACTTGGAACACTTGATCAAAAGAAAATCAAGTAAAAGAAATGTTCAATGTTCTTTGCGCCTTATTAAGATTCTATGAAATCTCCCCCCCCCCCCAAAAAAAAGGATTTCCCCCTTTACCAGGGTCAAAGAAATTGAAAACAAGATTCCTGCTTTCTAGGTAATTTCCCAGTTGCGTGATTCAAACCTTTCAACGCATTGGTTCGTATAAGAAGAAAATTATTAGCTTTCTTAACAGGAGATATAAATATAGTATAAGTGACATACTACGCAAAAGAATATGTGCACCGTGCATATGGTTAATCACGGCAACCATTTTATTGGTTGATCGCTCATCAAATAGAAGGATGACACTTAATGGAAACCCCAACTATTTGACTTGAATTTTCCCTCGAACTACTCCACTCCATAGAAAAGTCTTTTTAAGTATTCAAACCCTTTTAAGTTCGGCACAAAAGTTCGTCCTTTTAGCATCTTCACCCAAATCTTGTAAAGAACTGTCTCGGTCTAATCTCTACGCATACAATTGAATTGAATTCAATGGCATATGTGGCTAAGCCTTTGACATATATAAATGCGTATAACAAAGGGGGCGTGGGGTGATGATAATATTATGACGTTATGAGAGTTATGTTCATCTAGATTAGGTTTGAAATCAAAAATATGAGAAATTCCCAAATTAGAGATTTTAAATTTAAAATGACTTTAAGAAAATGAGAGTTATCTCTGTTATATATTTATATACGATCATGTACTCTCAGAGGATAGAAAGAGTGGAAATGCAGAATGAGATGAACAGGTTGAAATTAAGGTGGCCTTTTATGTGGAATACGACTAAACATTAAAGCCACCGAAAGGCACTTTCAACACCATTTTGGGCGAGCTGTCATGCTTTAAGAAATTTGAACGCCAAAAAGGAAAGCTAAAGCTGCTTGCCTTCCACAACTTGGGTTTTTCAAATTGAGCAAGCAATGACCATTTGAAGAATTGAATCCCTGCTGCTACTGGCCTCCATGGCGAATACCAGAATTGAAATATGTTGGTCTCTTGGAATAATATTAATCCGCAAGCCATTTCTTTACTTTTTCTTTTTTTTTTTCGTACCCTATCACTTGTATTCAAATTGCAGACCAGAATTTTTGCCGCATCCAAATTAAAAAATACTAAGCTTTTGAGAACGGAAAGAACTAGGAAGTTGAATATTATAGGCACATGCATTCATGTACCTAGATCTAACATTAGAACGAAATTAACTCCAAAAATTATTCTGAGTAAGAAATTGAATATACTCTCTTTGACTAATGCTCAATTTTGGGGGTTTGATAAGAAAATAAATGGTAATAAATTTCTCAGTTTTGACATGGATGATCCAACTAAACGAAAGCTTGTGGCCATCATAGGAGACATAATTTCTGAATGCATAAGCGCAAGCGCAAACGTATACTTTTAGCCTTATTGACTTGCAAAGAATAATTAAAAAGGAAAAAAAAAAAAAAGCGAAAACAGAAGGGCTTGATTATCCAAATTAAAACTTTCTGAACTCAAATAGATTTTAAAAGATTTTATACTGCATAAAATTCACTTTATGTTACGTGGATAATATTTTGTATAATATAAAACTACTAAGATTTATTATTTTACTATAATTTTTTTATTTTATATAAAATATTATTTGTTTAATGTAAAATACTTTGTATTCGGAGTAAAATTTTTGAGAAAAGCAACTCAATGATACTTATGGAATGATAAAAAAAAATGCAAATTAATAATATTTTATTTAATCTTACAAATAAATGTAAAAAAAAAAATGTTTCATTATCATTTTATATTCATCATAAACATTATTATATAATAATATTCAAAAAA
Organism: Bruguiera parviflora; assembly: GCA_019804595.1. Taxonomy (NCBI): domain Eukaryota; kingdom Viridiplantae; phylum Streptophyta; class Magnoliopsida; order Malpighiales; family Rhizophoraceae; genus Bruguiera; species Bruguiera parviflora. The sequence goes on from CM034056.1 coordinate 2,438,916, forward strand.
GAAATTTCGTTTATTTGAGTCTATAAAATTCGAGCCCGGCAGGGCCTCCCCAAAACAAAAAAAATACTCATTTCGTCCTTACGTTTTAAACCGTTAGCTTGGGTGGAGTCGTTTCTGAATGTCAATCTTGCTCGGACCATGATGGGAAAGTCAACTTTATTTCTTACACGAAAAATCGTTTTCACCGGCCAGAGAAATTTTTAGTCGTCGTTTGACCCTCCAATATCGTATTGTGCAATCTTTCTCACTTTTATCCTCTGGCCGCTACTCTTCTTTTTTGTGTTTTTTTTTTTTTTTCTCTCAAGAATCTATTCCCTACTTTGTGGCAATCTTGCATTGGTCTTTCGTTTAATTTTTGCGAGGAAAAGAAAATTCAAGACAACTTCTACCTTTTGTAATAATATGGGGCATTCGCAGGCAGAGTTAGCATCGTCAAGAAAGATTTCTTTGCTGTGATCATGTTTTTCCCCGATGCTTACTAATTTTACATTTAAAAAATACAAATACGATAGATTCATTTTAAAAACTAATTTAATTGGATAAGTCGATGAAATAAATTAAAAAATTAATTTGATTTTTATTTTAATATAAGTTGATAAATATATAATATCTTTTAAAAATTAAATCGAGATTCTTTTATCATTATTATTATTTTTTCAAGTAATTAAATATTAAATTTTAATATTATTTAAATTTAAAAATTTTTTATATACTTTTTATATTTTAAATAATAAATTATTCAAATTTTAAAAATAAATAAAAATATTATATTTGAATAAAATTATTTAATTTAAATAATTAGATAAATAAATAATATAGTGATTTAAATTTCATATTTTTTCGTAATTTATATAATTTAAATAATAAATTATTTAACATTTAAAAAATAAAAATCATTATATTTAAATAAAAATATTTAATTTAAACAATTGTTTAAAATATGTGAATTAATTTAACTTTATTTTTTAAAAAAATTAAAATAATTTTTTTTTTCTCTAGTTCAACAAAATGTGTGCTCTATTTTGGAAATAAATAATATCTCTTCTTCATTCTCGAAAAATGGTAGGAATTTTCAGTTTAAATCTTAGGACTCCTCCTCCTATTTGTCAAAAATGAAAAAATTATGGTGTCCGATAAATTGGTATTTCAACATCAACACCTTTCAAGTTTCCAATTTTTACTAGTAAGTAACGTGTTCTAACTTTCCAACTTTTACTCGTCGGCAACCATTAACCAGGATTTTTTTTTTTTTTTTTCATTGAGATCACTCAACAGTTACAGCCAACAAATTAAAAATAAATACATCATAATTATTTCATGAATCACATAATGAGAATGCTATTAAAATGACTTCATTTAAAAATTTGGGTTAAACGAACTCCCCAGATGCATAGGGACTAAATTTGAAGTTTATTCATTAGTCAAATGCTTGAAGTGATCTAATCCGATAGGATTGCACTTGAAATTGTGCCATTAGAAACAACAAATTTGGAAGGGTGTGCGTTCAGATCGTCGATGAGGTTGGTAAAGCCCAAATACGCATCTTATTATTATTATTATTTTTTAATGAAACAAACGAAACTCGATTAAAAAAATATATAATCAATTAATATCAAAAGACAAAAATCTAATAATTCATTGGCACCCGTGAGGAATGGGAAATCTAAATAGACGTGATTTTGACGGATTCAAATAAATACAAAAAACTTTATACCGTATTTTATATTTGTACACGATACTAATCTACACTCGTGTAATATAAACTGTAAAGAGTATAATATAAAATATTTGTACAGCCACTTAAACTCATTAAATTTATATGCACCTAAGTCAGAGCCGTGGGAGACACAACATGCTGGGGCGAAGATGATGAGATGGCATGATGTACGACGCAGACTTTCTGTGAAGCCACAAATCCATATTTTGACTTTCTTATTTCTTGTTTTCCAAACCTTATACTTTAACTCAACAGGCGACGGAGACGCGGTGCAGTTGTTCCTTAACCCAACCGGTCGGTCGTTGTGGGTACCCCATATCTATATTCCACTTATACCCTTCCAATTTACATTCCCACGACACGTTGACTGCCTTCTCATCTTGTAATTAAACTGAAAAGGCAAGGGCATTGGAGAATCATTCTCTCTATATATACCCAACCGTTGGAACCATTCTTTTTCACTTGGTCTAAAAATCATAGCAGTCCTCTTCCCTCTCTGTCCCTCCCTCTCTCTCTCTCTTCTCCTTGAGGTGTGCAAAATCGATGCAGATCAGCTCAACGCTTGTAGCCCAAAACCTCAACTTGTTTCCGGCAAAACAAGCCAGCTTCCAATGCCAGCAATCCCCACTAAACACAGTAATAACAAGATCGACCTCTTCATCTTTAGCCACTGCTCCTATTAAACGGGTTGCTTCTATTTCTACTGAGGCGACGAAGCAACACCTAGCGAATCTTCAGAAAATCCTCCAAAAACAGCCCAATGAACAAGTATTTGAGCCTCAGCCTGTCCGCGAGGTTGCTAGCAATAGTGGGTCGTTGGCAAATAAGGGTAAAGCGTTGCTAGAAGGACTCAGTTTGGCCAGAGTTTGGCCGGAAATGAAAGCTGCCGAGGAAATGTCCCCCCGACACTTGAAGAGGCTCCAACGGTTGTTATCCATGACGGCGGAGTATTCTCCGAGGAACAACCTCGGCTCCCGGTGGCGGGAGTACCACGGTTGTAACGATTGGAAGGGGCTCCTCGATCCGCTTGATGAGAATCTCCGGCGAGAGGTGGTCAGGTACGGGGAGTTCGTGCAAGCCGCCTACCATTCTTTTCATTCTGATCCTGCCATGCCGACGGAGGAAGCCCCGTTGCCTAGGCACGTGGCATTGTCAGATCGGTCTTATAAGGTGACTAAAAGTCTCTATGCCACGTCATCCGTAGGATTGCCTAAGTGGGTGGATGATGTGGCTCCCGATCTCGGGTGGATGACCCAACGGTCCAGTTGGATTGGGTATGTGGCAGTTTGCGACGACCGCAGGGAGATCCAGCGGATGGGGAGGAGGGACATTGTCATCTCTCTACGTGGGACATCCACGTGTCTTGAGTGGGCCGAGAACATGAGGGCCCAATTAACCGAATTACCCGAAGACAACGATGAGGAGGCCGACCCGACCCACGGACAATCCAAGGTGGAATGTGGGTTCTTGAGCCTCTACAAAACTAGGGGAGCTCACGTGCCCAGCTTGGCCGAGTCCGTGGTTGAAGAAGTAAAAAGGCTAATAGAACTATACAAGGGTGAGGCTCTAAGCATTACCGTAACAGGCCATAGCCTCGGAGCAGCCTTGGCACTTCTAGTGGCCGATGAATTGAGTACTTGTGCACCCTATGTGCCCCCAATTGCCGTCTTTTCCTTCGGTGGACCTCGCGTTGGGAACAAAGGATTCGCAAATAAAATTGAACAGAATAATGTCAAGGTGTTGCGTATTGTGAACAATCAAGATGTCATCACCAGAGTTCCGGGCTTGCCTATGGTGGAAGGGTTGGACGGTGACATGCCATTGGCCTACACGCACGTGGGGACCGAGCTACGTGTCGACACGAAGATGTCCCCGTACCTTAAGCCGAATGCCGACGTGGCATGCTGCCATGACTTGGAGGCTTACTTGCACCTGGTAGACGGGTTCCTGGCATCCAATTGCCCGTTCAGAGCAAATGCCAAGAGAAGTCTGGTCAAGTTGCTAAATGACCAAAGGTCTAATGTGAAGCAGTTGTACACAAGCAAGGCAAAGGCCTTGCGTCTTGGTTTGAATTTTGAAAGGCAGGGGCTGGCCACTTCTTGTTGCCTGCCCAGTCCATCTGCACAATAACCAATTAAAAATCAACATTTTTTTATTCGTGAAAATTCTGTTGGTATGACCAATGACAAGTAGGCGCGCAATTGACATGCCGGCGCAGTTGTCCCGACAATAATCAGGCCAAGAGTTCCCGGGTTCAAACATAACATGCCGGTGCAGTTGTCTGTCATTCTTGCACCGCTCTCTCACAGCAACCAACTGCATAGTTCTACGTGGCAATCAGCATTCTAGGCTTCTGGCTGAACAGTGGGAGATAGAACATAGCTAAACAAGTGTTTGCTTCTCACATTAACGGGTTCAACTTAAGCCACCAGCGGCCTTTGGACTGGGGATAGATTAAAAAGCGTATCACTTGGACCGAAACGGAAACAACGAGGAAAAACACCGAGCGAGCAAGCGCTCCCGTCCGTCGTTGATAATCCTCTTGGTGTGGTTCATATACATTCATATTATTTTACTGTGAGCATTAAATATATATTTATTATATTATTATCTATTATAATCACAATTATGCATTGAAATTAATAATTATAATATTATTATATATGATTTGCATTTAAAATACATGACGTCTGCATAGTTTTTATATTTTAAATTCATCATAATTGTACCCGTAATGTATTTAATAACTAAAATTATGGCGGTAATATTTGGGTGAGAACATCGTCATTCTATCTATAATTTTGCATGCAACTTTCTATGTGGTTCAAACAAAAGAACAAGCAAAATGAAGTCATCCAGGAGTTGGACGATAACTTGCAAATTGGTCGACATAAATACCTGATCAAAGATAGCCACTTGTTAGTTAATTAATGGGAATTGTTCGTTATAATTAAAAAATTTACCGTGTCTCTCTCCTCCCCCACCCCACCCACCCCCCCCCATGTACAGAGTAAACGCACAATGACAAAGACCAAAGATAATATTATAAAAAAGGCAAGGGCATTGGAGAATCATTCTCTCTATATATACCCAACCGTTGGAACCATTCTTTTTCACTTGGTCTAAAAATCATAGCAGTCCTCTTCGCTCTCTCTCCCTCCCTCTCTCTCTCTCTTCTCTTTGAGGTGTGCAAAATCGATGCAGATCAGCTCAACGTTTGTAGCCCAAAACCCCAACTTGTTTCAGGCAAAACAAGCCAGCTTCCAATGCCAGCGTGATGTCATAAAATTCACTGCGAGCAGCCATGAAAAATAAGTATCTTATTCGCAAGCTATGGTTACAAAGCGAAGCTAAAATGCCAACGAACTGAATGCTTATTGCCTTTCTTTTTTAGCAAATAACTCTTTAGTTATTTCTGTAATATGGACCCAGTAAACCATGGCAAGAACCCAAAAGAATTACCAAATTCTAGCCATTTCAATGGAAGAGAATTTTCAAAATTTATTGGTGAAGATTGAAGGGTTAGTTTATACATGGGATCTAGTTCTTGAGTTGGATGAGATTGCAGAGGAAGCACCTCATTTCCGTTATAAAATAAACAACTCGGGTGGCATGACGCGGCCGCCATGGAGAAGATGAAGAAGATGGTTGAGATGGTCGTGTGGGCAAATAGCCACGACCCTGGGCCATGGTCCTTTTCTTTTTTTTTTTTGTTGCTTTTTTTGGTCTCTTTTTTCTTCTATCAAAACTGGGCCAATCCTTGCATGGACCGAGGCATGCTTTGTGAGGCCTCACTGGTAGGTTTTATCGACTTAAAATGGAGGCACAAGTGACTACTATTGAATAAACTGCCTTATAACCCACGTAAGAATGATAGGACAAAATTGATTTTTCTGACAATTTATTCCAATTTAATTCAATTTAATTTAATTCAATTTTTATGAAATAATTAAACTTAAATTTTAACTTATTAAACAAATTTAATATGTTTTCATATATTATATATATATATATATATTTTTAAAAAAATATATTTAAATTAATGAAATATGGCACTTTCATTTTATATATTTATTAAAATTAGAGTGACATGTCCAAGAGGTATTCTTTTAAACAATAATCTCTAACTAATACGAGATATTCTTTTATTCTCCACTTATCTTCTCTATCATACACACTCAATCACTGGAGTGTTAACGCTAACTATAGTATCCACACCTCGAGCAGTTCAGCTTTTGCAATATGAGAGCAGTGCTTGGAATGTAAATTACAAGCCAACGAGTGTTGACCTCCAAACAACCAAACAGTCTTCTCACTTGTGTCCCGAAAATTTTCCTTTTTTATAATGTTTTTAGAGAGGTGGGACGTTCTATCTTCTTCTCATTTCTTTTTCCTCTCTTTAAAAATTTAATTTAACCTCTCAATTGCTGCTACTAAATTTCCTTTTTGATATATAATAAACCTACTACCTTTATAATCAGCAATAATTGCCCCATTTTGTTGGTGGGGACAGGCAGGTTGTAATAATTTTCATTTTGTAAAAATTAAAATTTCAGCCATTTGTCTCAAATATAAATGATTTAAACCAGACTTCCACAATATATCTCAGGATTTTCGCATCCAAAACAGAACATTGGCTAAAAGCAAAGGCCGCTGCATTACCATTTCGTCTTGCAAAAACTGAAAAAAAAAAAAAAAAAAACTTTAAAAAGGAAAAAGAAAATTTTCTAGACAGATCAGAATCCCGAGATCATCGCGCGGTTAAGAAAAGCAGAACCACACTTCGTTAATATGTACCGACTCGTACCTGAACATTTCCACTAGGGCCCTTTAATATTAGGTTCGAGCCACGCTCTTCGCTCCTCTGCCTGCCGCATTGATTAGGGTTCTCCCTGCCTGTCAGTAACTCTCTCTTACTGATTTTCCCGACATTTTCTCCACTTTATCACGTACCAAACACATCCTAGCTCTGTTTTGTCAGATCGGTCTGTTATTCATGGCTTCAGACAAGCTCTAATGGTCTGTTAAAAAAAGGGGTTTGTTTTTTCTGTTGTTATTGGAATAGTCAGAGGAAAAATGGCAACCATGAACCCTTTCGATCTCCTCGGCGACGATGATAACGAGGATCCTTCTGTGCTCATCGCGGCTGCCGCGGCGGCGGCGGCCCAACTGAAGGTGGAGAAGCCCAAGAAGGCGCCGAGTGCTCCCTCTCAGCCCCTAGCTCAGCCGGCTAAGTCGGCTAAGCTCCCCACCAAGCCTCCTTCTCCGGCTCAAGCTGGTAAGATTCATTTCTTCTGTTTTTGTTTTTTCTTTGTTTATCTTATTTGTGTATTGGGTTTTTATTTAAATAGTTTGTTTTTATTTTCATTTTAATTGATTTTTAGCTCTTTTTTTTTGTTTCTGTTGGTTGGTGGGAGTGATGGAAAGTGAAAGAAAAGGGTGAATTGATGCTGAAGATGCATTTATTTTTTCAGTGTGTGTTTTTCAGTTTAAATGAATTCTACTTTCTGTTTCTATTCTCCTGTGTGGTTGCTGAGGAGGTGGGAAAATGACATGAAATTGGAAATTTTGTTTTTTGCTCAATTAATTGGATTCGCCAATAATAGTTGTTTTATTGTCTTGAGTAAGTGATAGCAATTTGTTTCCTTCCTCGACTTCCATATCTTTCCTAGATAACAAATTTATTCTTGCATCCTACATATTTTTTTACATTTAACAAATTTAGCCTGCCATTTTTTATCATTTAGTTACATACCTAGCAATTGTATCAATCTCTTTTTAATGGAAGTTGTCATCTTATACCTTCTTATAGGCAAACTAATACCATAATGTGATAAAATTGCTACACTAAGAAGTACATGCTATATCTGAAGATATAGAAATGGGCAAGTATGTGAGAACCATGGAAGTTGAGGAATTTTTACTTAATGCCGTGAAATCTTGATTGGATAATCTGGCTCTTGAGTTTTGGTGATTAAAGATTATCAGATTTTGTTAGGGCTTTTTCTCTTGTTTTTGTATTGTGTGGTTTGGCTGAATATGAAATGACTATTGGGGTTGCTTAGTGTTAATCCTTCTTTTTAATCCTCATGTGATTGTTGCTCTGAGCAGTGAGGGAAGCGAGGACCGAAGGTGGACGAGGAGAAGGTGGCCGGGAAAAAGGCCGTGGCAGTGGACGTGGCTTTGGTCGTGGAGGAGGCCGCGGTGGTGGATTTAACAGAGATTCAAATAATGAGGGTACCGTTGGGAGCAGCAATGGGTACAAACCATCTGAAGAGGGAGACTCTGGCAAGCCATCTAACAGGCGCAGCTATGGTTCCCTTCAAGGTGGTGTCCGTGGGGGTCGTCGTGGTGGTTTTAGCAATGGGGAAGCTGGAGAAGGTGAACGCCCTAGGAGGATGTATGAACGCCGCAGTGGCACTGGTCGTGGGTTAGTATTTTGTAGTTGAAATATTTAGTTCTAGTTATATATACGATCCTTAGCTTCTTAATCAGTACATATTATATCTCGTAACACTGATTACAAAAACATGTGTATTCTGACAGGACTGAGATTAAACGCGATGGTGCTGGTCGTGGGAATTGGGGAACTCCTGCTGATGAAATTGCTCCGTGAGTAACTGTTTTTTCTACCCCGTGAAGTGGTTTTGGATATCAGGATTTCTATGTGTCTTTAGTGCAAAAGAATAGTATTTACATGTTTATCTGCTCTGTCTTGCAAATTGAAGAGAGACTGAGGAACCTGTTGTTGAAATTGAGAAGACTGCAACTGCTGAGAAGCCTTCAGTAGAGGAGGATACCACAGATGCCAGTAAGGAAAATCCTGCTACTGAGACTGAAGAAAAAGAGCCTGAGGACAAGGTTGATGGAGTTGAACCAATTCTTGGTTTATTTCTAGAATATCTAAAATTTGGCTTGGACAAAGTCAAAACCATCGATGAATACAGATTTTTTTTTTCTTTTCCTCAGTTTCCATGGCATCGCGTTGAAGAAGACTTAAGCTCAGTTTGTTGACTAAGAATTTTCTGAAAAATTAAAGATTAACCACAGTCAACATAAAGTTCTTATATTTGATCACGTCATTAAACTTCAAAAATTTAAGCGAGGTCTTAATATTTGAACCTAGAGATGATTGCTTGTCTTATGTTTCATTGTTTCTTGACCGTATATTACTTTAGCATGATGTATGGATGCTGTACGGCCATGAAGGGTCACTATTCAGAATGTTGAATGAATGAAATAGGTTTGAAACCTGAACTTAGTTACTATTGTTTGTCATATATCTCCTGCTTACTTTACAGTCTGTAAGTATTGCATATCCATGGTGTTTAAGTTGTGGAATATGTTTGCCCCTGGGTTTTTCCTACATTTGGGCAATACTTTGTGTTCTACTTAACATGACAGAAATGTGAAGATGAAATATTATATATATAACAGGAGATATGATTTTACATCAGGAATGCTAACAATGGAGAATGGCAGAGTAGTTGATTGCCATTATATTAATGCATGAATCAGCATTGTCGGTCAAAGCATTCTTCACAGTTAGCAGCTTCCCTCCAACAAACTAGCATGCTCTTTCAAGAATTTCTCAATTCATATTATTATCACTACCCTTGTCGTACATAGGCAGAAGTATTTGGTTATATTCATTTGGTAGAGTCCAGTTCCTTCTGATTATCTGTTGCTTATTGGAGCAACTATTGGGATTGATTTTGAATTTGTCTATTTAGTGTTGGTATGAAATCTTTGATTTTCTTCTGAACAATTTTCTGTAAAAATTGTAGTATACTTTTGAGTTTGTTGTTAAAGTGTGATACCATGCCTTGCTAATATGTCCAATGTATCCTAATTACTTTGGATTGACAGGAGATGACACTGGAAGAGTATGAGAAGGTTCGTGAGGAAAAAAGGAAAGCTTTACTGGCTCTGAAGCCAGAGGAGAGGAAGGTTAACATGGACAAAGCCTTTGAGTCCATGCAGCAGCTCTCAAGTAAGAAGGAAAATGATGAAATCTTTATCAAACTGGTAAGCAGCTTGGATGCAGTGCCTTATTTCTTTGGTGAAGCCGAAACAGGTAATTGACTTCAAGCATTTGATTTTTAGGGTTCTGAGAAGGACAGAAGAAAAGATGCAGCGGACAAAGAAGACAGAGCCAAAAAGGTGTGGACTTTTCTTGCACAAATCACTTATAACAAGATTTTAAGTTGATATCACTCTGGCTATTGTTAGGATCTCTTAAGAACATTATACTGTTTTAGACCCTTTTTCCCCTAATCTATCCTTGTTCCCCCATATTGACTTATTATCGCGTCATTGTTGAAATATCAGTTGGCTTCAAGCAGAGCAGTAATGTAGTTAGAATTGTTTCTGTGAGTGGCTGTCACCACTGCCAAAATTTTGCAGTCTTAGTCTGGGCGAATGTTCTTCCTTCCTATACCTGACTTTTTGCATCAAGTATTGTCTTCGGGAGCAGAATCTGTTGCAATTTAATTTCTTGAAACTTGCTTTGGGATTCCTACTGTGACTGTATGACACATGTTCCATGGACATGATTTGCTGTGTTTTTGTTTGTGCTTAGTTTTAAGAGCGATCACCTCTCTTGCCTAAGCACTGAGGTGAAGAACTGGAGGGGGTCAGTGCTTATTGTTCCTCAAGCTAGGCAGCTTCAATGAGGCTCGCTTTGAGCACCTATGCATTACTTCTACTTGTAATCTGTTCTCTTTCTAAATTGTTAATGGGTCAATGTACTGTTTTGTCCTTAATCTGTTGATTATTAGTTTATTTAATTCTGGGGGCAATAAAGACAATTAATCAAAATTAGATAAACTTCACTTGTTCTTCCTCCCCTATCTAAATGACTCTAAAGAAAGAATCAGACGAGATAATAGAGCACCTTTTCTTGTCAATTATTTTATCGTTGATAAGTTTAGCAATTGCTTTTTTTCTTTTAAAGTTTAATAAGCAATTGCTAAACATGATAATATCATGTTTGTTTAGAGTCAGCATGATAAGCAATTGCAAAGATAAACATGATATTTTCTATTTTCTAATGTAGAAATAAAGCATTTCATATCTTATTAAAGTTTTGCCGCATTATATTTTGTTGGTTTTCTTCCAAACTTTAATACTAAATATGTTGATTTTAAGAGATAAACATGATATTATTATTATTATTATTATTATTATGAAATTTTATGCAAAAATATTTTCAAGATATATAAATACTTACAAGCTGATTTTAAAAATTGAAAAATTTTATTATATAAGGCATTCAATAAATTTAAAAATAACTCAATGTTTTAACAAGCAATTTGATAATTATAATTATTGATACACCTAAAGGTACCCTTTCACTATTCAATTATTTGAGCTAATAAAAGTACATGCTTTAATCAGACATTTTTTGTGTTATTCACTCTTTTTATATATATTTTTCTTCAAAATGTATCATTATTTTGAAATTTGCACCTGGCTTTCCTCAGGTGTGCACCCACACCTTGTGTCTTGTGCCTAGGGGAGCCTAAGGTGCTTCAAAGCACCTAGCACTTTTGAAAACACTGCATTTGCTTATGGTTGTCTAACTTAATCTGTGCACATGTTTTCATCTTTTGTGCCCCCTTTCTGGGTCAAAATTTTTTAAGCTTGTGCAGTTATGCAAAGGAAATAGATAGTTTTCTTGTATTTGTCTTGCAAATTTTTTTACTTCCTGCCATTTTGACATCTTGTCCTTATATAATCATGGAAATGTCGGTGTAGACATTCAAAGTAACTGCAATTCTATGTTGTACAGTCTCTGCCTGTCATGTTACTCTTATAATCCTAATTTGCTGCTGCATGAATGCAGTCTCTCAGCATAAATGAGTTCCTGAAACCAACTGATGGGGAGAGCTACTATACCCCTGGTGGTCGTGGCAGAGGACGCGGCCGTGGGTCAAGGGGTGGTGGATCTGGAAGAGGCTATGGACTTGATGCGGCAGCCCCCTCAATTGAAGATCCAGGGCAGTTCCCCTCCTTGGGTGGTAAGTGAGGTGTTTGTGCACCTTCTGCAGTCACAGTGGTTTCCCTGAGTCTGGAATTCCTTTGTGATCTAACCAGGACTTTTGGCCCAGATGCTTTATCAAGAGGCCATGGATTTCCATAAAAACCATGCTTTAAATTATGTCTTTTGGGTGTAAATTTTAGATATTTGCCCATGCCTGTGTTACTTCTTGAATTTTAATATGCAACCATACCTTTTTCTTTTCTTTGCTCTAGTTAGCGAACAAGGGTCAGTTGTCATGTCTTGAACTACATGGTGGCATCAGTTGCGGTTTTCTAGTAGGTCAAAAACATTTTGTACTCTTATATTAGTTTTCTTCCAGTTCTTGGTGCTTGATGAGAAATGCACCAGTTTTGTTGTTTTTTTAACTGAGTCTGCTTTAGTATGCTTGAGTGTCAAGAGAGAGGCTTAGTCGTCTGCGGGATTCAATTTATTTATTCTGTAGTTCGGGGCAGATGTTTGGTGCCTTGAATGGCTCTCTGTGATTTGCTGTTTCCAATCTGTTACAAAAAGTTTCCGAAAGGCGGGTAAGTATTTTTCGGAAAAGAGATTGAAAAAAAAAAAAAAGTGTGATGAGTTGAGAGTTGTGGAATTAGCTTCTGTAAAATTTCTCCAATCCATGCATTATATTACTTTGTGCATTATGACGTTTTTTTAAATATTAGGAAATGCTTATTTTCAAAATGAAATATACGTTTTGATAAAAGGGATTCTTCTCCCAAGTGGGCAAGATGCCTACTCGCCGGCAGTCAAGTCCAAGCTTTGTCTAAGAGCACAAGCTACCTCTACACCCCAAAACCCAGATGGCAATCTCAGCGAAGTATCAAATTCACCAGCTAATCTCTATTTGTTTCCCGAAGGTATCTGTCCCCAAAACTCCCTACAAGCACACATCCCAGAGTTTTCATTTTATTGACAGTCTAATTGTCAGCTATATGAGACAGTCAATACTGCAATCTCATGAAATTCAATACTGACTCGCTATGCTAGTAAGGGCGGGAAAAATGATCGAAGCTCCGGCACTCTTCGATAAAACACCTGAACTAAACTCTGTTTCTTACAACACAATGTCGGCCCGTTACATGCATCATTCTGACGTGGAAAAGGCTCGACCTTTCTTTCCCCATATACCTATTAAAGACACGGCTTCTTGGAATACAAAGGCGTCGGGTATTTCCCGGAATGGCAAATAGATGAGGCAAACGAGTTGTTCTTAATGACGCGGGCAAAAAGTGTCACATGGAATGCCATGATTTCAGGGCATGTAGATTGTAGCAACGTGGATTCAGCTGCAAAATTCTTCAACATAACGCCCGGTAAGAGCGTTGTGGCTTGGACTACAATGATAACAGGGAGGATTAAGCCATCTGAGAGGATGTTTGCGGAGATGCCTACGAAGCGTTTGGTCACACAGTCGCTGATTGCGTTGAGAATTGTAGTGCGGCGAATGGTCTGAAGGTTTTCAAGAGAATGGGCCAGCTCGGCATCAGGCCGAATCCACCAAGCTTGAGCAGTTTACTTTAAGATGTACCTGCTTTACCATTGGGCAGGCAAGTTGATCAGCTACTCTTTAATACACCTTTGCGTGGCCACGATACCATTCTCAATAATTGATGAAGCAGGATCCATACAGAAGAGTTAAGACTCTGAATATCGTGTGGTGAGACCGGGCTATTCACCAATATTCCTAATTTGTACAAATGTTTCTTCAAATCAAATACATTCACATTGCAGAAGAATGGAAATTTTCAACAGAGTGCTAAACAAAGGACAAAGAGAGTCGAATCATATCAAATAACCTTCCTTATATCAAAGCATTAAGAAGAGAACTAGTTTTACAGGCAACGAAGAAGATCATTAACATCACAATCCAACTAACGTTAATTCCCTTTCAAGAAGAGCAGCAACCAGACTTCTGGTTAACAGGCTGTCCTCGGATCTGCACCGTTGGAGGTCTTGCATTGTTCATGGCTGGTTGGCTTGCCATCCTGCAGGTAAGAAACAAGAATTAAAAAGCTGAGTCCAAATATTGTACAAGATACACAAAACTATGTTGGTACAAAAACAAGGAAAAAGTCAAAAAAAGGAGTCAGATTTCTACAGAAAAACACGTTGTAATGGTGAAACTTAAGCATTTACATGCTGCTTTTGAAATTAAAAAAATAAATAAGAGAAACACGAGTACCTATTCTTAATTGAAGCAGCCATAGCCATGAAAGCTTCCTCAACATTGGTGGCATTTTTAGCACTTGTCTCCATGAAAGGGATCCCAATTTCATCAGCAAACGCCTGAAGCAATATAATTGTAAGTTCACTGCTAAACATTGAAGACCTTCTTCTTTGATACCCAACACCAAGTGCCGCTTACCTTAGCTGTCTCATAGGAGACAACTTTGTTTGCTGTGAGATCACATTTGTTACCAACTAGAAGCTTGTTCACATTCTCACTTGCATAACGGTCTATTTCATTCAACCATTGCTTCACATTGTTGAAGCTCTCTTGGTCGGTTACATCATAAACAACCTACTCAACAGGCCCCCACAATAAAATAAAATGCAAAATAGAAATAAAGTGGAGAAAGCGATGGATATACCAGAAAAGAGATGATTCAGAACCTACAATGATACCATGAGCTCCTCGATAGTAGCTGCTTGTGATTGTCCTAAAACGCTCTTGCCCAGCTGTATCCCACTGCATATTTAGTGAAAAACGAGCAAACCCTATAAGTCAATCAATTGATGACCAATAAATAGTCACCATCCTAGGGAGGGCAAAACAAGCACAGCAATTTATGATAGCTAAGACCCAGTAATACAGAACATTTTCACGAAAACCCCACCATGTCTTCTGTAATGTCATAAACCTAGAACTCCCACATGACTAAAACCACAATTAAAACCAATTTCAAGCATAAATCAATAAAAATTGGATAAATGAATGGAGGCCCTAATAGGTGATAACTTACAATTTGGAGTTTAATCGTTTTGCCATCTTGCTCGACTGTGCGGATTTTCTAAAACAAGAGATGGGAGCATCAGTTGCCAGGACTCAAGATGAAGTACAAGGAAAGCTAGGAATGAAGAAAATAATTGCTCACAAAGTCTACTCCAATAGTACTGATGTAGCTCTCAAGATATGAGTCATCCTGGTCAAAAAATAAAAAAAGAGACAATGAGAGTAATTAGGAAGCAAGTGAAATTACCCGATAGATTAGCAATTAAGTTTTAGGAGAAACCGAAACTCAGTAATCCAGATTAATGCTTAACAGTTGTCATTTGGTTCCATGTACAACCTCAAAACTTCCCGAACTGTTCTGCCCCATGTGATCGGTTTGCAATCACCAGTTATATAACAAATGTGCTCCAATTGCCACTCAATCCATTTTAAACACAAACCAGGACGTCAAACCATATAAAGGGTTGGTGTGATTTTGCATGTATTTTGTTTTTCAAACTCCCCAGAACCCCAGCAAGCAAAAAAGCAGGTAAATTTGATTAAAACAGTGTCAGAAAACTTACGGCGAACCTCAGAAGCAGACAAGATTTACCGACACCCGAATCTCCGATAAGTAACAGCTTAAACAAGTAATCGCTGCAAAGACATAACATAACATAAATCAATCAAACAAGCGACAACGGATATATGTACAAATAAAAGCTCAAATTCTTTCAATTCTCTGTCAATCGAATTACCCACTAAAATTTTTCATTTTTTTCTTCTCTCTTTAATTTCTACGAATCATCCCTCCAACAACCAGTCAAGTAGGATCGTTTAATCAACAAATCACACAACAAATAACAATAATAAGGTCAAAGGATCGCAAGTCAAAAATCCCGGATCTAACCGATCAAGCCAATCGTAAACCGCACCATTAATTCAATTACCATCAGAAATTAAAAAAAAAAAAAAAATCGAACAACACCAGATCCAGGCTAATTAAATATTAAAAAAATTTAAAAAAAATCGATTTGGTTCAGAAATAAATTGAAAAAGAAAAAAGGATTGGAAAATTAAATTTGAGGATTTTCTCACTATTCAGTACTCATGGCTGTGTCGTGAATAGATCGACTGAATCGCGAGAATTTGATGAGATGCCGTACTCTCAAGGAGACCGACGTCGCCGGCGAGATATCGGCAGAATTTGAGATTACCGGCGAGAGAGATTGAAAATTTGGGTATGAAAATTTAAACAAAAAAAAAAAAAAGAGTTAAAAATTCGTAGGAATTTCGAAAGAGCGAGCGAGCAGGACAGAGAGGGGATTTTTAATCGGATCCCAAGGCAGTTTCGGTCGGAACATTTAATGTGAAGTTGGCTGTGACGTACGAGTTGTCCTATTTGCATGCCACGTGTTGCCATCTCTGATTTTAATTTTACCACGTTTGCCTGCACTGGCTGTCCAATAATTTGCCAGGCCCAGGTAGGTAATTGTCTCACAGGCGCTTGTCTCTGTCCACAACCCCCCCCCCCGGCGCGGGAAGCCTCCCTCCGCACCCGCGGACGACGAAGGAATTAACGATCATACCAAGTGAAAACGATAGCACGGAATTGCTACTGCGAATACAAACGCCCGACGTTGACTCGTTTCACGGGAAAACAAGAATCGGGCCATCTAGACGTGCCTTAAAAGTACAAACCTCGGAAATATGGTACTTGCCTAAATTTTGGGTCCAAATATACTGAATAAAACTGAAAAAGTTAATTCAAATTCAAATTAATAATTTATTGATATTTAAATTAAAATTAGATCAAATTTAATATAATTTTAATAATCAAGTAAAATTAAATATTTGTTATTATACGAGACTCCCCCCCTTGTGACGCGTCAATGTTAATGTAGGATTCACGTGGCATTTCTTACTAAAAATTACATTAAATGCATAAAATTTTTATGTTTTATTTTTTAATATTTTAATTTATATTAAATTTTGTATAATTTTTAATTTTAATAATTATGATACTCTGTCATAGTTTTACTAATTTTAAAATTATTATTTAATACTAAAAAAATTTTATAAAATTTAGATATCATGAAATTTAATTTTTAAGTTATCATGATTATGTTTTGTTTTTTTTTTTAGAATTCAATTCTTAATTTTATTAGAGTTACGAAAATTGAATTTACTAAAATTCAAAAACTTATCAATTTTATTTTATTTTTTGAAGAAAAAAAACTAATCATAATGATTCAAAAATATTAAATTTCATAATATTTATTTTTGTAAAATTTTTTATAATTAAAATAAACTTTTTAAATTAATAAATTTTAAAAAGAGATTCTGATTAATAACATTAAAAATGATAAGACACTTATAGTGTAGATAAAAACCACAATAAAATAAAATAAAAAAGAAATGAAGCACATGAATAGAGAGTAGTCAAAATGTGAGTTCCATCTAATTTAGTTTTTTAAATTTCAACCTCTCTTTTTTAGATAAAAATTAGTAAATTTGGAACCGATACATTAAAATGTTAAAAAAATAATAATAAATATATAATAAATTATAAAATTATTTAATGAAATTTATCTACATAAATTTTACTTTTGAATTGTACTTTTTATCATTTAAGTTGTAAATTTAATTATTTTAAGTAAGAAAAATAAAATTTAATTTTTTCTTTTATTTGGTGGAACCCACGTTCCAGCTTCTATCTTCTTGCCACGAAATTTTTTCCTTTATGTCAAACTATACAAATTACAAAGAAAGCAATACAAGCAGACCGTTGAGTTGAGATAAATAAAGTGGGGTTAGTTGTTACGTAAATGTTTCGTGTGTGCGTCTACGTGTCTAAATCCATAGCGTCGAGAGCAAAATCACCGCGTGATAACGCGCTAGCCATTGGCCGCGTGAACAACACACGGCTTCCCATTGGTCGGCATTAATGGTGGCTTAGCCTTCTAGAAGGAGTTGAAAGATGTTTGTGGTTTGTACGCATTAATAGGTGTTAAAAAGATTGAAAATTTTAGTTAACTAATAACAATGAATTAAGTGGGACTGAATTAAAATTTTATTTTTAATTAAATTAATTTTATCATTAATTAATCAAATCAAATGAAAATTAATTTTTTTATTTGATTACAATTTTTAGTATTAAAAATTGTAACTAATTAAAATAAACTAAAATGCTTTTTTTTATTTCTTATTCTAATAATAAAAAATATTTTTGATACAATTAGTAATAATAAATAAATATTAATAAAATATTATTATATTTTAAAAAGTCACTTATTTGATAATTATAAATTTTCTTTACAAAAATACATCAAAATATTTTTTTACATTTAAACTATAATTTTATTTTTATTTTGTTTGTTATTGAATTTGGCTAACCAAAACCGAACTAAAATTTTCTTTTAACCAAAAAATTTAGTTCGATCTCAATTTTCAACATAACATAATCGAATTTTTTAATTCCATTTTAATTTTTACAAGTTGATTCAGTTAATTAAAAAATGACTTTTGCAGCACTTCAAAACAAAGCATAGAAGAATCATTAGGAATACCACTAAATTTAAAATTCAAAATAATATTTGAATTTAAATTTTAACTTCAGTGATAATTAAATTTCCTCCCCACTCTAATTGAAAAAAAAAAAAAAAACACAAATGAACATGAATATATTAGCCGTTACTAGAAGAGGAGGGGCACGAATAGTTATACTAATTAAATTTAGATAGACACTAAACGTTACTAAAGAATACACTTTAAGCTAAATCCAAGTGACTATTAAGTAAGCTTTTTAACTGGGATGTAATGTGTACTCTTTTGTTTGCAAATAGCATCGAGTTGCTGATTGGGACGGACTTATGTAACACAAAATAATATTAAAGAAAATATGCTTTATTTTAAATATTAATATTAGCCTGACTGGGCTTAACCAAGTTGGTAAGAGTCATAAACCCCTCTGGGGGGTGACTGGGGTTTGATCCCTCCCACTCTCACAAATGTGAATTTAGGGTGTTTTGCATCTTCTGATGTTTAGAACCCGCATTCTCCCCCATTAATATATAAAGTGTTAACTATTTTAGTGTTTAAAAAATTATTAAAAATAAAATAATTGGGGAATTAAAAAAAAAAAAAAAGAGAGAGAGGCATAGAAATAGAAGGGGCGGAGAGAGAGGAACTATAAGTGGATAGAAGAGAACAAACGAGGGGCGAGAAATTGTAAAAATTCAAATCTTTAAGGAGTTAAGAAGGAAATGTGGATTATTGACGGATTAAAAGAACTATGATTTCTTTAAGGCGGAGAATCTCATTCCCTCTTAAGAAAATTAGAATGCAGATTTTCATTTTCGAAACACTAATCACGATGGCCTTTTTTTTTTCTTTTCTTTTCTTTTTTTTTTTTGGTTACATGAAGAAGAACAGTAATAATGGTTGGAAAAATGGAAATTGAGCCAAGTCTAGGTGGGTTGAGCTGCTTGTTACCCTAAATTAAGCCAAGTCTGGGTCAATTGAGATGCTTCTCAGGCCCTAAATGTTCCATGTTGGGCCCAAAACTTTAAGCTTTTGGATTGCAACCCAGAGGGCGAGTTTTTATTTTTGTTCTTGCTTTTTTTTTTTCTTTTTTTTTTTCACAAGACCCAATTGCTTAACATAATTTAGTTTGCATGGACGGGTGAGCAAGACGCGCTATAAACAGGTCCTGTGGATCCTGTGTTCAAAATTTTATTTATTTATTTATTTATTCATTCATTCTTAATATATAATGCATGAGTAGAATATGTAAACAATTACATACAAATATACAATAAATGTGATTGTGAATTGTACGATAATTATTAAATATTTTATATTAAATGATAATTGTTATATATTTTATATTATTTGTTGTGCTTTTTTTTTTTCAAAAAGAAAAAAATTTGCGCTCGAGGCCCCGGTCGGCGCCCCACATGCCCCGTCGGCGCAGTGTCTCCGTCTTCCCGTCCACCTGTGTTTTTCAATGTAGTTTTTGCCATGCAGCGTTAGGGTTCAATCCTTGGACAGCCCCGTTCCATATCTCAATATCCATGCAAATTAAAAATTAAAAAACAAGAAAAAAAAAACTAAAAACAGAAACGGATTGTTTTTTTTTTTATTGGCTCGTGAAATTAATATTAGTTCGATAAAAACAAAGAGACTAGTCATAATTTTTTTTTTCTTACTGTTTACGAGTTGAGACTTCAATTTTGCCCACAGACCCAGAAAAAAGGGGGCTGATGGATTGTCAAAATATGGTGGTTTGGAGTCCTCACTTTGTTTTCTGAACAAAGGTTAGAAATAAGCACTCGATATTTACTCACTAAGACATCTCGAAGGAGTACGACGTTAAACAAAAACCGGATGGTTTGGAGTCCTCACACATTGCTTAAGTTGTTAACCTTCTCATTGCGTGAGCTTAAACCTACCCTCTCATTGCGTGAGCTTAAACCTCCTTAAAATAAGAAATTGAAGTGTTGCTAACTACGAGCCCGCTGGCGTGAGTGTCGACACCAACAGAGGCCAGCATTGGTGGGCACAACTTCCTCAACATTCACCCCCACCATGCCCACTGTTAACCCCCTAAGTTACAAGATAAGGAAATGCAAGGATTGGGGAGATCTTGTACCAATACTTGGCATAGAGTTATTGGAGTTAGTATAAGAGGGACACGTCAAAGGAAATAAGGTAAATTCTAGAATCGATGTGCATGACAGCAAGCCGGGAAAAACAAATACAGGCTGTGACATTGATACCAAGTAGACACATGTTACAGTCATAGGGAAGTATGAGCGAGAGTTTAAGCACGAAAATCATAGAGAGCCGTTGGGGGCACGCTGGCAGCATTCGGGAAGTGTAGCGGTTAAGGGAACAAAAGATGTGATTACTCGGACACATCAATATTTCCTCTTATCACACAACGAGATTCCTTAATATACTATAGAAAAGTAGTGCATGTCTATCACTGTTAACGAGGCTAACATTATAACCCACAAGCTTGACAATGGTAACATGTGGGTGCATCAGCACGGGTTTAGACTAGTACTAAATTACGATCGGTTGCGGTCAGTTAGCACCTAAAGAGTGATGAGACGTATCATGGCAGAATTGGCTGTCTAGAAACTACCAAAATAGGAGATAGTGAGTTGTTATCTTCATCAACACATGACAGTGGCAGAGATGACAATTTTGCAGGGTTCCAGAAGTCCTATCCAATCCAAATATGTTAGCAGAACCTCTTTGAAGGAAGGAGAACATGAGTAGTTACAAAAAAGAGAGAAAAAGTCCTTAATAAAGTATCATGCTCTCCTTGAATGGAGATTCATGATATAGTGAGTTAATGGGAAAATTATTTCAAAATGGGGAGTTCTACTATATATGATTAGTTTGATAATCAAGTCATGCATGACGTTAAGTAGTTAGGAGTGTCAATTATTAACACTATAAATAGGTATAGTGTGACAGCCAAGGAGGAGAACTCGGGTAGGGAACTCGGGCAGAGGAACTCGGGGGAGAATTCTGATAACTGGAATAATTATAAACACACAAAAAAGTGTTGAGAGAATACATGTATGAAAGGTTTTGATATTTTTTTGTATACTTTAAGAAAAATAATAAAAATTGAAAAATGATTTTTTTAAATGTTATTTATCTCTCATGTGACAATTTGTCTTAAATTAAGTGAGATTTAGTATCGTCATAAAGTTTAAATTTTGAGTGAAAATTTTGATCATGTGATTTTGAGTGAAAATTTTGATCATGTGATACTGACCATGGCGGGGACACAATTTTCCTAGCTCCATGTTTATTAATTTATGCATGTTGTTCAACAGTTGTGCAAGCAATGGACTGGTCATGGGCAATGCGGCATACCCACAAATTTGAGACAGAATGGTCCCGCTTTTCAACCGAATTCACACCTTTTTTTTTTTCTTTTAAAACTGTTTCATAGTTATATAGATATCGATAAGAAATAGAAATAAAAATAAAAATTTATAGAATAATTTCAGTAAATTTTGATATCTGATTTTTTTTATATACGAAAAAAATGAATTTATAATTTTTTTTATATTCAACTTATCATTGGTTTGATTTAACTCACTTTTCTTTGTCTATTCATCCGAAAATAGAATTAGATAAAATAAAAAAAAAAAAGAAAAGAACTTTGCTTTTAAAAAGTAATTTTGTGATTTTCTCTTTTATTCTCCACTTGGAATCCTTATAAACAAAAGTTCATCCCTGCGTCATCTGTTTCACAGTCTTGCTATGCACGCGGCAGCCACATAGGCCAATTTAACAATAAATCATGTTCAAAGAACAATGTTGAAGTAGTGGGTCTCTATTTTATGTGGGGTTACTTTTTTTTATTATTATTTTTAAAGAAGAACAATAAATAAGAAGGAAAATGTTATACCTACGCATTCATGACGTGAGACATATGTAAACCCACAAAATAAAAAATATTATATTGCACTAACTGTAAAGATCACTTAAGGTATATTTGACAAGTATGATAAAGTCACTTCATCCTTATAATTTGACTTTATGAAGTCCATCAAATGTGAACCATCTACCCCTACCTTGTACAACAGTACATACCGATTTTAGGTCTAGGGTAATCTTCAGTGAGAGCTTCATCATCGGATATGTCCTCTCTAGACCAACAAAAAAGACTGACTGGCTAGTGGAGGTTGCAATTTAAAACTGAGGTTGCCATCATCTTCTAGAGCAAATCATCATCGCTTGGTTGGCTGTTGACTATAAAGGATTCTTCCACGGGTATTAATGTCTTAATTGAAAGTTTCCTCATCATATATGTCCTTTCCAGCCGAAAAGCTGCTTAGCCAGTGGAGGTTGCAATTCGAAACTGAAGTTGCTATCATCTTCCAGAGTCAATCTTCATCGCTTGATTGTTTGTCGACTATTAAGGGCTACTCCATATGGATTAATGCTTTGTTTGAATTTGAGGAATGATGTGAAAGAGAGCTATGAGAAGAAAATTACTTAAAAATATAAAAAATTAATTTCTTAATTATTTATTTGAATAGATTAAAAATGTTTGAAAAAATTATTAAAAAAATAATTTTTTGTTTGAATATAGTGAGAAAGTAGAAGAGAAAAAATTGATATTTACAAAACAATAATTATGCCCTTATGTAACAACTAATATATAATTTTAACGAATTATCTTCTTAACAACAAAATAGGGAAATAACATTTTATAAATGAAAAATTACATCTTACACCTCATAGTATGGTAAATAAAGAAGCGAAGACTATTTCACTGCGTTAAGTAGTTCCAAAATATAATGGATAGGAAATTTATAAAAAATAAAATATTGGGAAAAAATGATTTTTTTCTGGTAATTTGGACAAGATTGAATTAGTGAAAAAATAAATAAAAGAAATTATATTTTTAGACCGTATGCCTCCTCCTTGAAGCCCTTTATAGCGCTCGCCCAAAAGCCGAAGAGATTGAAAGCGTTAGATACGATTAAGAGTAAATAAAGAGGTAATTTAACCATAAAAAGCCATTTTCATTCTTACTTTCTCGCCAAATCCGTGAGAATGTAAAGAGTAACCATTGTAAGAAAATTCTTTGAGATTCCCAAAATACTTTATTTTCCTTATGTTTATTTAAACACGTGAAAATCTATTTTCTTTACCATTTTTCTTTTTTATTTTCCTCACCTTCTTCTCACAAAACAAACAAAGGTAAATGAACCATCGATTAAATTGAAAAATCTTGTCGACATTTTTTTTCTGTTTCTTTTTTCATTTCCTTTATTATTTTGAAAAAAATCAAAATTTTTCTTCTTTTGCTATAATCTTATTTGTATGTTTGTTTAAAGGTGTAATATATATATATATATATATTAAGTAAAATTTCTTAAACTTTTTTATTCTTTACATTAGGTATGGAGTCAACTCAAAAGAAATTAAATTAAAAACAATAATAACAACAACAACAAAATTTTAATTTTAAAATTAATTAAATTCAAATAAATAAATATTTTTTATAGTTCTATTCAACAATTAAATTAAAAAGTACTTACAATATAATAAAATTATGATCGTTGAATTTTTCTTTTCAATTTCCTAATATTTAAATTAAGCAACATTATTATCGACCAAGACAAGTGATTGAACTATATAGTTTTGTAAAGAAAACTATTTTCGTTTGATGTGCTTTTAAATTTGAGATTACAATCAAGACATTAAAATCAGATTCATTATAATTAACGATAAAGTACCAGAGATAAATCGTATGGGAGGGCTCGAACATAAGCAGTAATTGAACATAGTTTATATATAATCCCACATTGAGCATTAGGTTCAAGATTAGCTCCACTTCTGCTCACTTAAATTGTTTGCTAAGGAGCTGCCTGCGATCCAATCCGCTCATAATAATTTATAAAAGCACGTTAGGCATTGCCGCAGCATGCAATTCCTTTTTCTAAATATGCTAACCCACCAATGACAGAATGGCCCATCTGTCATCATAAATGGCATGGCCGGTTCCTTATGGTCGCAGTTAAATTAGCATAATAATGACCTTCCTAACTTTGAGCACGGGCCATTTTCAATATTATGGACCAGAAAAATTAGGTCGACAGGTCCTGCGGATTGATCCGGATGTAGCATCTGTGCATTCCATACGTTTTTCTATTTTAAATTTTTAAAAAATTATAAAATATTTAATAACATAAGATGAAAGTACAATAAAAATGATAAAATATATAAATAATTATTTAAAAAATATAAATATATATTATATGATATTTATTACCTATTATTATTAATCTATTTCACATTATATATACATATTTTTTATTTTATTTGATAAGCATTAGCAAACTTTTCAAAGCGACAACATGTCTCTAAGTATATATATATATTTTTTAATGTTTTTTTCATCGGTTAAATTCAACCTTCTATCATCCGACCGCGGTTAGTGACGTCTATAAATATCGTACATTGGAGCAAGTGGCTCTCGTACTACCGGATACCGCAATGTCCAATGAGATGAGTCAATTTGGCCCCAGATCAGAACTTGAAGCCCTCCAAAGCGTGTCGCCCATCAATGTAACTGATCCACGTCAGACACGCCTTGTCTCCGCCACGGACCCCGTCGGCCCGGGCATTTTCCGGGGCTGCCTTAACTTAGTGCTTTACTACAACAAGGCAACGAGAGAAGACTCGGGATGGTTAGTTGCAGGGTGGTTTAAGGAGTCACTGCAGAGGGCTTTGGCTGAGCAACCATTGCTTAGTGGAAGGCTGAGAAGGGGTGAAGATGGCAAGGGACAGCTACAGATTGTGTCTAATGACAGTGGGGTTAGACTTATTGAGGCAAAGTTTCCGATGACTTTACAAGAGTTTCTTGATATGAAAGGGAGGGAAAAGTTTGAGCCTGAGCTTGTATTTTGGAAGGAAGTTGATCAACAAGATCCACAGTTCTCCCCACTACTCTATGTTCAGGCAAGTGATATTGAGTCAGTTTTTTTTTTTTTTTTCCTTTTCTTATTTATGAGGTGTATGGCAAGAATAAACATTTTCTTCTTATAATTCTCTTACATGTCCCGAATGTGATTCCAATGTTAAGAAACATTATACATATGATTTTGTAAATAACTTCTATAATGCAATTACGACTATTGATTTCGTGCAAGTTTATGTTTTTAGGTTCCTCAGTGTTGGAATTTTAATTTCACGCTGAAACCAAATTATAAATACGCACACATTCACATTTAATGGAAACATTTGTACAAAACTGATTTATGTAATTTTGCAAATTCCTGCATAAGTGAACTTTTTATTATGAAAAAACTAATAATTCTAAAAATGTTTGCATCAAAATTGACACTCAAATTTATCCCAATCCCAAATCTCTTGTAGATCCCTCTCACACTCTAGGAGCACGCCTGTTGCAAAATACCTGCAAGTTTATACCTTTGTGACTTTCGCAAGCGCCCTCTGCACTTGGTTTCCTCTGCCACCCCTTAATTCCCAAGACCCTCTTTTATTGACACAAAGCTGTATAAAAAAGCAAAACAACTGGCCATGAAACATTATTTAGCCCTATGACATGTGCCATTAAATGGCAATTGATTGCTTGCCTGCTCCTTGTATATGCCATGTTCATCCACCAGAAGTAATGTGTCAAAAGCAAGTGGGTCCATCTTATCTTTGACCTTTACAATTCAAGCAATGGCCTACATATCTAAAAGTAAGTGTTGTCGATCTTTTACAGGTTACCAACTTCCTGTGTGGTGGATACTCAGTTGGGATTAGCTGTAGCGTTCTTTTGGCAGACATTTTGGTCATGGACAACTTTATCTTGAGATGGGCAAATATTCACAAAGAGATGCTCTCCAAAAATGAAGTCCTCAAATTGCCCATCTTTTATCTTCCAAATCTCAAGCCACCTAGTTTCTCCATTAATGGCACCTTCAGCCCAACTCCTAGCAAGAAGTCTGGTCAGACTATGATTTTTAGCATTGTCAATGAAAGCATGGATTTGAAGAATGACTACATTGAGGAGGCAGAGCACAAATTTGGTGCTAATATTCCATCAGAGTTTCATCTGCTAGTGAAAGAATCCCCCATGACTATAAAAGTACAGAATTGCAAGAAACAAGAGCATCTCAAGCACCATTTGAATCTCAAGAACAAACTCACTTCTTCAAGTTGGTCAGAACTGGGGATAAATGGTATAGCTTTTCATGAAGGCCACAAGCCTGCTCGTGTTTCAGATTGGATTGGATCAATTGATGACGGACTTATAATGGCAATCCCAAATTCCATTACTTCTGAGATGAAAATCATTGTCTCAGTCTCAGTGCCTAATCAAAAGGAGATTTAATATATTGGGCTGCGTTTATGTTTCATTTCTTTTCTTTCATTAATAAATGCAGCTGTTCTGTCACGTATTTAAAAAAGATTCAGCATCTGTTTATGTAATTTTTAAATTATTACCTCTTTCGTGGCTTTTAAGTAACTTCGTTGACCAATTAAGTGTTTGTTCAGCGTGTGAGAGACTGTCGGTGGGCCAATTCCCGTTGAAATGGAAGCCTATTAGGATTGCCTAGGACCTACTTGTCTGGAGAAAATTAAAAAAGAGAAGGAAAAAAAAAACAGGAAGAGCTTACTTGCAGCGGGAGACTTGCTGTAGATTGCATGCTCATTTATGTTTACGTACTTTAACAACTAAGTTGAAATATCCGGAAAACTAATAACTATTTTCTGCATTATTCTGACCAAAACGTGGAGTACACGTTTTCATGTTTAGCTCTAGCTCCATGCTGCAAATTCTCTATATGGAATCTCCCTCAAGCTGTATTTGATAGAAATAAATTTTGAACCAACAGGGATATTTCTTTAGCTGCTAAAATCTTTTTTTTTTTTTTGTTTTTTTGGAAGAGTATATTCGGGTCAGTTTACGCATCAAAGGAGACTGTCCCTTCTTATATGACATGCACATGCATTTGAAATTTTATTAATAGAGTGCACCCAACAAGGACTTAACATGGAAGCTTGAATTATTCGAAATGATAGTTTAACGATGACTTAATGTATTTTTTATCAGTTTAATTTTGAATTTTATTATTATTATTATTATTATTTGTTTTAAATAAAAAAATTTAAGTCAAATATATAGTATTAAATTTTAAATTTATTAATATTAAAATTATATATCAAAAAATTATTTAGATTTAGTAATATATAAATGATAATTTTAAAAAATTAAATATAAATATTGACAAATAATTTTAAATTTTAATTTATAAATATTATAATAAATATAATTACGAAATATTTGTTTTTCTTACTATAAGCGAAAAAGGGAACCTAGAGAATTGGGGTATCGTTAACAATGCCGCATAAATGCAAGACTAAAATATTCAAGAATTCAAATTTGAATCAGAAAGGCGTCATTTATGGGATTGTGGCCGAAATCCCGTAGATCAAGCAAAGAAAAAGGACCGAGTAAATACGGGCAGAGAAAAACAAATAGAGAGGGACCATGCTGCAGTGGTACGTAGACTCTACCTCTTGAAAAAAGTACAATTTTTTTAAATTTCATTTTTTTTGTTAAAAATATTTGATACGTAACAACAATAGTAAAATGTATAATAAATTTAAAATAATTTTTAAATTTTATTTTTTAATAATTTATTAAATATATTATTATATTTATTGTATATTTTATTATTTTTGTTGTTTTTTATATGTTTTACAGTAAAAAGATGTTAAAATTTCGTGTCATTTGGGTCTTACATATCACATAACACCTCGGATTCCTTCTCTATCAATTTTCTCTGCTCACGAATGTTCCCTAAATAAAAATTTGATTTTGCGAGTCATCACGACAGCATAGTTCACTAAGAGTCAAAAACCTATTGTCCGTAGTTTATGCTGCTCTTTATGATCAACTTTATTTTAAACAGCGAAATTTTGTTAATCCTATATATCATTAAACATATTTGCATGTAAACCTCTCGCGTGCGCATGAACAATCAACGCATAGCACTTTCTTGAACTTAACGCACTGGCGAGCTAGCTCATCTGTTTTGACCATGGGAGGGAGAGAACGAGGGTAGATCTACAAATAATAACCGAGTTATAGGCAGTGGCCAGGGCAATGTGCATGTCAGACGATATCGTCTCGTGTTCCGCAACACAAAGGAAACTCCCTATAAAATATTCAGCTAGTACTATTTAATTATTGGCATTATTAAATAAAATACAGAGATTTTGGGGTCCACGATTTGTGCCGAAAAAGTCCATCATTTAGTTTTTTCTCAAATAAATAAATAAATACAGCTTAATTAGGAGATTTGTAGGGAAGACAGGAGTCAGCACAGCGCAGAGCGTTATAAACATCCAAAATGGACCGGGTCTTCACTCCCGATCCCCATCAAAGGATGTTTTACACTGTCAACCTTGGCCCCATCGGAGGGTCGAGGACCTCTGCCCTTCCCCATCCTTAATCTTGCAAGACATTATAAATATACTCCCCAGAAGCACTTTCCTATAATTTTTGTCGTTCAGGACAAGCAATATGCTCCTTAAATTAAAATTTTTTAAAAAAAAAACACAATTTATCTACCAATTAAGTTTGTATATTAGCTAAATTAACACATCTTGCGGCATAAACAATACGCTTAGTCCTACTCAGTTTTAAAAAGGATTTTCCTCGGTTTATTAACCATGATTTTTGTTTCCCAAGACGAAAAATGCATTCATAGCAGGGCGTTGTTAGGAATAGATCAGAATGAAGTTATAAACAAGTGTATTGTACAAAAGAAAAGAAATTGTCTCCTCAATGCAATATTGCCTTACAAGTCTTCTGCGTTTCATTCGGGGATTCACCCTACAAATAATCTTCCCCATTTCTAGTCCTGTAAATTGATTACTCTGTGTGTGCCTTTTTTTTTTTTTTTAATTGACTCTAACTAATTATCAAACCTGAAACTTTTAACTCTGAATATGACTCCGGTACCAATGACGTAGAAGTCAGTGATTTTGTTTTTTCTGTTTAATAGGTGAAAGCACGTTGTTGGATGTGGAATACTGAACACGGCAAAGCCCCGTCTTCACACAGTAAGATAAGTGAGCCTACTTAGTGTTGTGGTGGATCAATGATTTGGCACCTGTGTGCCGCCCATGGACTAGACTCGTCTAGTCAAGTTGCTGATGGGCTACATCCCTGCTCATTTATGCATGTATATAACGAAAAGGTGTCGGGTGAACTCGGTCTTTTTAATATAGGAATCAAGTGGATCCACTAAATAAAGCGTAATTATGATCGTTCCATTGCAAAATGGATCCATTTTCCTCTTGAGATCTTTCATGGACCATGTTATAAAATTACTTAACTCGGACTCATTGGCAGCCGAGATGTTACAACCAACATAAGTTCTTGTTCTTTTGTTAACACTTCTACCATCTAATTATACTACCAATGCTCCGATGAAAAAATCGTTTAAAGCTAAAATCAATATGTGGTTTGGTTAAGCTAAAATAAGAAGTTGACTGGTTAACTCATTGTGCAAGTAGCTACAGGTTGAATTGTCCACTTTACTATCCAAAAATTATGCTGGAATTTAGGATAATGATGTAAATTGTTGGGTTTTAAAGATTTCAAGTCCTGTATAATTCAATCCTTGTGAGCACACTAGGCAAGTCTACGAACAAATAAGTGGAACTAGACGCGCAATTCAAGAGACCTAAACTGGTGCCTAGTCATAAGCTTTCATTATTCATTAATGAGAGGCTCATCCATGGGTTTTCTAGACCCAGATAAAAGACGATTGCTAGTGATAGTTTGTGCTATAATTGTGTGATAAAGTAGGAAGAAGTATCTAAGCCACGATTTGTTGACCCGGTATTGCCCTTCAATGGCTAGAGGGCGGCTTGACTTGAAGCTTTCTGGTGGTTTAAAAGTTTTATTAGGTTTGCTTTAGTATCATGCCTTACAGGAGATAAGGCAAAGATAGAAAAGTTAATTGAAAAAATAAAAAAAAAGGCGTTTTGTGATTCTCACTTATTGGCTGTTGTCAATGGCATCCAATGCTTTTTATTGTCACTTTTCTTTTTTTATTTTTTTTTGATGAATCGACACCTCTTTTCTTTGCATGAGATTCCAAGTTCTGCGAAAGGGGAATTTCTTCTCTATTCTCTACAATAGCATACAAGAACTGTAATGGAGGAGGTGCCATTATTGTGCAATGCATTGTTTTTTTTCTCAATGAAATATTTGTGAGGAAAATTGCTCTGATTAAGCGAAAAGTTGCTGCAATTCTGACTCCGAAGCAACAATGATTTTTAATTTTTCATTGTCAACATATCTAATCAAACGTTTTATCGTGTTCTATTCTAATTATCCAAAAAATTAAGAAAAATAAGTTATGATCCCCGGGGTCTGCGAGAGGGAGAGAATGCGCTAAATAAAGGGAATTTATAAGTGTAAAACACAAGGGGAGAAAAGAATTGTGATGTTTTGATCTCACTGCCTGTGCCCTAACCAGATTGTTTTTTTTTTTTTTCTTTTTTTTGACTGGAAAAACAGTGCAGGCCAGAACTTCTTAGACATTAGGGACTAGCTATTAAATGATAACTAGTCATCCGCTGCCTCGTTATGACTATGAAATGCTATTAGATTTCGAATTATATGATAATTTTATTTTTTTTTATTTCTAAAAATTTCTTATTCTTCTTTAAAATTAGAATCCACTATTAATATAGAGATCGAAGTTATTTTTAAGAATTCCCGAGGAACCCAGTTTGTATATTTAATCATATACACGGTCACATGTAATCTTCTTTGCAGCACTCTCTCTCTCTCTCTCTCTCTCTCTCTCTCTCTCTCTCTTCCTGTGCATACGCATGCCAGACGGAACACGCACACAACAGTCCCCAACAGCCGCACCTTCTTCTTCAGTGGTCCCCGTCGACCCTATTATCAAACAGCCGCCTAAATTTTTATTGTGTGATGGGAAGTTTAATGAGATTACATCACAGCATCGGCTTATCAATAATCATATTAATGCTCAATTATTCTGATTAACCTATTTATACAGTAAAACAGAACCAGGCTTTCCTGGCACTATCTTTCCCTTGCCCAGCTCAACACACGGACTGGCTCTAGCTAGGCTCCAATTGATAGGCAATTAGAAGTCTTATCTCGTTCTTTACCAATCATCAATGGGGATTTCAAAAGCAACCTTAACCAAAGCAAGCAATATTATTCTCAAGGACAAGCAATGTGAAAATCATGTTAAAACTGAACAGAAAACACAAGCAAGAATCACAGTCTCAGCTAGAGTTAAAAATCTACAAAAAAAAAAAAAAAGAAGAGCTGTAACATCCAATGAAATCTCCGAATCATCCTCACCCACCACCCCATCTCAAAAATCACAAATGCAGCTCCGGTAGTAAACTGAAAGAAGAAGAAACAAACGGAAAAGGTGAAACAGAAAATTAAAGAAGAACACGCGAGTAATAATCCTAATCTGCTTAAAATAAACAATGGTTTTGTACCAAGTGACCCCATAAATGGCTTTAAACAAAGAGTACTGCAACTCCTCCAAGCAACGCTAACAAGGCCATGCTACTTTCATGCACAAAAGCTCCCGAACCTGGTGTAGCCTTGGGCCCTGTCCCTGTAAGGGAAGGTGAGGGGGCCATCTTGGAACTAGGACTAGAACTTGGTTCTGACGCTGGAGCTTCTGATGGTAGTGGCGGTGATGGTGGGCTTGAAACTGGGCTCATTGAGGGAGGTGAAGAAATTGATGGCTGTGGTGAGGAGACTGCAGCGACTGGGGAAGGTGTTGTTGTTGGTGGGGTTGAGGAGACCGGTGGCGCAGATGGCGCGGCGGTGGGCGATAGCTGGGTGGATATTTTGGGCGGAGCTGCGGCACCAGTTGGTGGGAGTCCAACAGTAGGTGGCTGTGAAATGGGGCCCTGAGCAATGGAGGATGCCGTGAGGGCTAGCAACGAGGTTGAGATCACGAGCATGGCACGTGACAGAGCCATGACCGAAGCAGAGTATCTTTCGTGAGGTGGGAGGAGGAAGGCTACTCTGGTTTGATATATAGATCAAGGAAAGTCTGACATGGATATATTATTACTGTGTGCCCTGGAAAGCTTGCCGCGGACCTAATAGTCCAACCTACCGACTATTATTTGTTGAGATCGCACCTCTGCCATCCCCACCTCACTCTAATTACAATTAGAAGAGACCTCATCCAATAAGAGGGAACACACGTCACCCAAAGAGATGCAATTGTTTCTAAAATCTCACCCTCTACAGGGCGTTGCTCCACTACCCCCGACAAAGCCTCCCACTACCCTTCAGGGTAGGTTATAGGCATATCAGGAGAACACAAAAACGCTGAATGCTAAGAGTATTTTGAGCGAACCCCTCTCATATTAGCTCATCAGAGTCTCTCAATAGCAATGTAAATGCTTTCACTAATTTAGTAATTGATGTGCTCGTGCTGAGCTACAGATTGACACTGTTAGTCTTCTCTTGTCTTGCCCATCACAAGCCTCTCATCGAAAAAATACCATCACCACGTATGTTGTTGACTAATGAGTGCATGGACATTTGCTGCGACTGAACAAAGTAGTCGACACAACACAGATGATCCAAAGGAAAGACTAATTTTGAGTTCGCGCTGTACATTAATTTTGTTGGGGAAGTTAAGCTTCGTTCCCCCCCTTCTTCTTCTTTGTTTTTTTTTTATTTTTTCTTGGGCTTTTAGCTTTGGGTTTGCAAGTTTAATTTTTCTTCTTCACTCCATAAAATGCTTTATTTCTATTTTAATGGTTTCGAACTTTGGGACTTTTTTTTTTGGGCAGAAACTTCTAATTTGAAGATTCAAGTTCTTAAATCACGATATAGTTCTTTTAATGTAAACTCATGTATTATATTATCATCTAGTTAAATCATTTTAATTATCTAATATATAAATAATTAAAGATAAATATTTATAACTAATATTTATAATTATGTTACGTGAGTTCACGTCCTTCTCCATCAAATTTTTTTAAGCAATATATATATATATATATATATATATATATATATAATTGTATTTGCCTGACAATTATCTGCCATTATGGTTTGGGCTTTTCTAAGCTAGGTGAAGTTAAAACTTAAAAGTGCCTCAAGCTTCGAGTAGTCATATTTTTCTTGGGGAAAATTTTCAGGGTCATTGGGTGATGGACAGAAGACGGTGATAATTTTTTTTCGAAAAGATAAAAAAATTAAATTTAAATATATATATATATATATATATATATAAACAGAGATAAGAGTCCAATTAGGGCCCAGACTCTTTTCCTTGCTAATGTTTAGAGTGTCAATGAACTGAGTGAATTTTAGCATATTCAATCATTGTATGTTTAGTTAATAAGCTGAGTCACGCTTCTCTTTTATCAAGCAAGTTTCAATTTTTTCGTGAATGAATTATTTAATTTTATAGTATTAATAAAAATAATTAAAATTATAAAATTATTTTATAAATAAAATTAATTAATTAAAAAAAGGTGTCCATTTTTAAAGTATAATTATAAATATACTAGAATATTAAAGGATACAAAATATGTATATTTATGAGATTTATGAAAGATTAAATGTGTATAATTTTATTATTACATTCATAAAAAAGTTATTTTGTTACTCAAAATAAGTCTCCCAAATATATTTTAATTTCATATTAAATAAAAATTTTAATAAATTTAAAATAAATTTTAAACAAATTATTCACAAATTTTAATGAATTAAAAGTTATTCTTGTTTAAACTTAATTCATTTATTAAATGAGTTTTAACGTCAAACTTCAAATGATGTTTTATCAAATCAAGTCATTGAATTTTTAGGAAGATATCTTTTCTTTTGCACTTCTATTAATGCTTGTGTTCCTTTGTATAAAAAGCAAAATCTTGCAATAATGGTAATAATAGCTATAATGCTCAAATGGGCCTACAATTTTACGAAAAGGAAAATTTTGGAGAGCATAATTTTATTTTAGCACATAGAAATATGCAATGATATGATTTGTTGTATGGTTAAATTAAAAAAAATGAATAAATTATTAAATATTATTAAATCAACTTTATGTTCCGTTAAAAGAGAGTTACTCAGTAATGTCTTTAAAAAAGGAAAAAAAAAAAAGAGATAAAGGAGCTTTTGTGTCTAAAGGAATAAATTAGAGACACGACGCAGAAAGAAAACGCAAAAGTTCTGAGGTGGTGATCGTGCTTCTGCTCTTTTAAAGTTGGTGTGGACTGGCCCTCTTTAGCACTCAATTATGTGCAATGAACGAGCTTCACGTTGCGCACATAAACAAAACCAACAGATATTTTTACACGGTACCACTAGCCCTTCAGTGCCTCGCTGCCTGCACGTAGTAGGTAGTCTGCCACATCGAACTTAGTGGTTTGATGAGTTATCCACGAGAATCACGATGACAATAGCAGCAACTCACTGTCGGGCATCGATACATCTCTGTAACTAAAGCTTTCATTGAGTTTGTATTTTAATTCGAATCAATAATAAAAAAATAAATTATAATAAAAATTATAAAAAATAGTAATAATTTTTATATGTATTAAATTATAAAAAAATTATATGTATTTATAAAATATATATACAGAATAATTAATAAGATATTTATAAAATTATACTAAAAGATATTCATATAATTAAAAAATATTTATATAAAAAATTTATATTATATAGAAAATAATCTATTAAAATTAAAGAATATTATATTAAATATATTTATCAAATAATATTATATAAAAATTTGTATAATTCTAATAAGATTTTATAAGATTTTAACCTTTCTCCTCGAACTTAAAATGACAAAGTAGCCAACTTGAGTTTAAAAACTAAATTAGACAATTGATGCGGGTTTGTGAAAATATCAATAGTCTAATCAGAAGTAACAGAATTCAAACGAACAATATTCTACATAATATGTTGATGAACAAAATGAAATCATTCTCAATGTATTTGGTTTGCTTATGAAAAATATCATTATGAGCAATTTAAATGGCACTACAATTGTCACAATGAATAAGTGTAATAGTGAAATGTGTATTGTAAGAACCATTAAAGCCATAACATTTTAGGTGCGACGACTACTAAAACCTAATATTTAAGTTCAATACTAGATTAAGCAGCAATTGTTTATTTCTTACTACATTAAGAAATGAATGAAGCCTCTAAAAAGAAACAACATCCTATTATAAAATGTTTATTTGTAAGGTCTCCTGCCTAGTCAACATCTAAATAAGCCTACAACTTAAGTGATGATTAAATAGAAAAATGGAGTTCATGAAACATAGTTCCCTTAACATGGCAAAAAATATGAAGAACAACAACAAAGTGAGTAAACCAAAATGCTGTATGAACTGACTGACCATATATACAACATAGACAATATTTGGTTAAGTAATAGTGAGATAGACTAAGCTCCTAACTAGTTATTACTAAAGAGTATAATCCTTTAATAATGTGTCATCAGTGAGAGAAAATTTGGCATTATACTCAAAAGGAGTAAAAAAAAAATTGTTATCACTAATCCTTACTCAAATGAGTAAATCTGATATATATTTGGTTTAAGACAAATAGTATTTAGTAATATAAAAAAAAAACTTATATTTTTAGAAAATAATTAAGTAAGTCAGGATCTTTCATCTCAAATTGTTAACTGAAATACTTCTTGAATTCATTAATGCCTTCTAAATCATCCCTCGCAATAATCATATTATTGACATAAATTAAAAGTAAAACAATTCCTTTAGCACTTTTATGAACAAATAAACCAATATCATAAAAACTCAAAAAAAGACCAAACTAGTGTATAGTAATACTAAATTTTCCAAATCATGTCTGGGGTACGTATTTAAGGTCATAAAGTGCTTAATGAAGGTAACAGACCTTATTAAATGAATGGTCATATTCAGGTGAAGGTGCATATAAATCTTCTCGATGAGATTATTATTAAGAAATGCATTCTTAACATTCATTTAATGTGATTTCAATGTCAAACTATAGTAACTACTAGTAGACTTTTGACCAAAGTGATTTGAGCTACAGAAGCAAAAATCTCCTTATAGTTAATCATATACTTTTAAGTAAAGCCTTTAACTACCAATCAAACACTATATTGCTTAATAGATTTATCTAATTTCATTTTAATTTTGTAAACCCATTTGCAACTAATAACAGATTTCTTAAGAGGTAACATAATCAAATTTCAACTGTGAGTTTTTCATAAGGCATGTAATTTTTCTACCATTACTTGCTGCTAAAAAGGATCAATAATAACTTCTCAATAAGTTTGAGGTTCATATAAATAAATAATGATTGAGTAAATAATAAAATTTAAGAAGTAAAAGAGTAATTTACTTACTTAAAAAGAATGAAACACAAATGAAGGCTCGAAGGGAGACTAAAAAAGAAACATTGAATCCATAAACAAGAAAGATACTTTAAGATTAACTGGTGGTACTCCTGTTGAATTTGTATCCAAGTTAAAAGAACAAGGATCTATAAGAGGAGATTGTAATGAAATTTTAGAATTCACAGTGTCTAACATTAATTTAATAGAAGGATTAGTGAAGAAAGATTATAAGGAAATGTCTAACTAAAAGGAGGAAAAAGAAGAAAACATCTTATGTTATAAGAAAATGACATGACGAGAAACTTGGAGACATTTAGACACAAAATTCCAACATCGATAACTTTTGTGTTCAATTCCATAACCAATAAAATAATACAACACACACATAAGTTTAACTTAGTTTGCGTGTGAGGATGCAAAATAAAAAAATAATCATAACTAAAGACTCGAAGAGATTGTTATATAGATGGTATACCATATAGTTACTTAAAAAGAGATATATTTTTTATGATGTAAGATGAAATATGATTGATGATATATATAATAGTAAGAGTAGTTTCTCTCCAAAAATGGTTAGAATAAAAGGTAAAAATAAAAAGGGCTTGAATTGTATTTAGGATATGACGATATTTTCATTTAATCTGCTTATTTTGTTGTGAGGTATTAAGATATAAGCATTAAAGAATAACTATAAAAATTTTGAATTTTTGTGTTGCATATTATTATCAGTGTGAAACAATTTTATTATTTAAGAAAATTGAGTTTTGATCATAATAGTAAATTGAGAATAAATATTGTATAACTCAGAATGAATTTTCATAAGATAAAATTACATATAACGTGAGTAATTATTCACAAATATTACAAAATATCGTGATCCACCCATAGTGTCAATAAGAAAGGATCTCCAAATATCATAATGAATTAATTTCAATGGTGTAAATGAAATAAAATCACTCTTATTAAAAGATAAAGAATGATGTTTGGTAAGTTTACAAGGAACATAATCAATTTCAACATCTTTAACAAAACGTAAAAGACCATTAGAAATTAAAAGATTCAATTTAGAACGATAGATATAGCTAAGATGAAAATGTCATAATTCAAATGAAATTGGCATAGCATAATAAGTAGGTGACGGATTTGAAAGTTTTAAGGAGACAAGTTCAAGTTTGAACAAACAACTAACTTTAAAGCTAGTTTTAAGTATCTAGCCCATATATGGATCCTTCACACGACAACCAATAGAAGAGAAGTGTAAGTTAAAACTAAGATCACATAATTGACTTATGTAAATAAGATTTAAGGTAAATTTGAGAACTTAGAAGGTATCATATATAGTCAAGTTAGAAGTAGAAATATGACTGATATGATTAACATACATTTAAGAATTATCAATAGTATAAATAACTGGTACATAAAAAGTCACATATTTTGACAAAAAAAGTATGTTAAAAAACCATATGATTAAAACATACAAAATCAAAAAATTAAAATTTGCATTTATTTAAAACAACTAATATAGTAGAAAAGGAAGTACTATATTTAACTAAAGTTTGTTTGATGATGCTAAAGTCAATTTGGTTTAAGAGAACTTCAAGATCAATAGATGGACCCTTAGTGTCAACAGTGATAGCAACCTTATCAAACTTATCCTAAAAATTAGTTTGCTAATTAACACGAAATGATCTAGATTATTGCTTATTAAGGCTAGATTATTGCTTAGTCTATAATTTACAACATTTTAAGATATAATGGTTTGATTTATGGTAGTAATGACAATTTATTTTATATTGTACAAGAGGAGAAGAGTTAAATAAGATAATATCAATAAGTGTTGGGAAGGCAATAAACTTTCATAGTGGCTAAATGAGTTTCCTCAAAAAGTAATTCGACAACCATACTTTCTAGTGATGACAATGGATTGTGATAAAGTAAAGAGGCTAGCACAAGTTCATAATCATCATTAAGAGCTATAAGAAATTGCATAATGCTCATTAGATCTCTATACTATGATAACTTAATAGCATTAGAAGGATAATCCCATGCAGATTCAGAAAGTGTCAATTGATCCCATATAAAATGCATTTGAGAAAAAAAAAAAAAAGGTATTAACGGACTAACTTGGTTATTGTTTCAAATGATAAAGATCATTAAGTAACTGATACTAATATGCAACATCATAGGTAAAGTATCGTGAAGCCAATAGATCTCATACCTCTTTTACTATGCCAAGTCAACCAAACTAAAGTTTGATGATTAGAATATATATATTATGAAATCACACAAGAATCTTGTGATTATTACTCTACTACTAATCAATCTGTTCATTTAATTTTTTAGATAATTCTTCTTTTGTTACAATTGATTTTGGAATTTCTCCATTAACATAGTGTCAAAGTTTGTGACTTATAAAAAAGTTGTACATCTCTTGAGACCAAAGAATATAATTTGCCTCATCTAAAGTTGTGCTTATAAGTATGAAAACTTTATATTTCTCTATATTAGGAACAAATATGATGTCAAATAGTGATAAAAAAAAGTAAGAAAATTAGATATAAAATGTACCAAAACAATCCTTAGAAATTGATTTGACTTGGAAAAGAATTGGTCCAATAATGACCGAATTAAATAGTAAAAAGAAACTAATAATGATAATATAAATATATTTGAAAGATTAAAAATTAATAATAATATTAAATAACAGATAATATAATAAATAAAATTTTATAATAAATACTTTTAATTTCTTTTTAAAAAAAATCTCTTCAATTGAAAGAATAGAAGTAAACTCTGATATTATCAAAAATAAAATTATGAGAAAAAAAGAATAAAAAATAATTTTTATGTGTATTAAATTGTGAAAGACCATATAAAAAGGAATATATAAAGTAAAAGAAATAATAATAGAAAGAATTAATAAGATATTCATTAAGTCATATTAAAAGATATATATATATAATTGAGAAATATCTATATAATAAATTTAAATTTTATACTCAACAAAATTAAATAATATTATATTAAATATATTATTTATCGAATTATATTAAAAATTATATTTTTTTAATATGATTAATATATATTTATATAATAAATAAAAATTATGTATAAATTATATATTTATATATGTATATTAAAATTAAATAACATTATATTAAAATTTAATAGTTCTATTAAAAATTTATAAGATTTTGTCAAATAAATTTATAAAAATTTAAAAAGTGACCTGTATATACAAAATTTTGAGTTGGTGCAAGCCCGAGTACATTGGAGAGGTACAATGTAAATTGAGATGTTTAGTCCTAGATTCACATTATGGAGACTTATAAAAAGGAATCATCAAATTCAAAATACATTGTTAGGATGCAACTTGAGGAAAGGAGAAAATCATGAAATGGCAGGACTTATCTACGAATTGCTATAGCATTGAATGAAACCATCCTTTCGCCGGAAGAAACTGACATTCACATGCCCCGACAGTTTTTTTTTTTTTCTTTTTACTTTTTTTTGGCTGTGCAGTGCTGTTGATTTTACGAAGGATATTTCTTCAGTACAGCTGTAAATGTCGTAATTGTTCCGCACGATGCACATTAAACAGTAGAATCCTAGAGCAATGTGTGCAGAAAAACAAAAAAAGGACAACAAAAGTGAAAGAGAGGACAAGCACGGAATGATGATTCTTCAAAAGGGGTTGGACTTATAGGAGTCGATAGGGACAATGTTTGATGTCTACACTCATTTGGCAATCAGGTGACAGTTGTGAATATTTCCGTGTTTATCAACTCCAGCTGATACCTTTTTTCTTTTTTTAACAGACTGAAAGAGGAAAGCTTTATTCATTTTGAGATAGCTCGGGGCTGGTACCTTAATTTAGTACTGAAGGGATACCATTTTACGCTTGGGAAGAGGTAGCCAGAATGAATATGCAACAAGCTGGATAGAATGCCCTGCATGTTGCTCAAAAAATTCAATGAAGATTTATTGTGCGTTTTATCCAACTAGGTGTACATTTAATTGATCTCGTTGCATATCTAAGTAATTTTTAGTAGGAAACTTGGATTTAAAAAAAAAAAAAGACAAGAAAATTTAATATTGTTGACGCCAGTTCGTCTGGATCGCGTCTTTTTTCTGTGTCCATGTGCACATGCTCTTTATACTTGGAAGGAACGAATACTATCAGAGTTTTCCCGTTGAAAGACATGCATTAACTTAGTCCCAAACTGCTAACGAAATCTGTCAACATTCAAGATAGGTTTCTACATTCAAGAAGGTGAATGAACCAGTTGGATTCATCAATGTGTAGACCACTAAACAAACAGCAACTCAAAATTGCATTTGGACTAGTGCATAAACAAGAAACCTCATTTATGCATTTGCGGCTTTAGGGTGCAGCATTGATCAAGCATCAAATGACAGTTTGTGCAAAGTTCAGTCATTCTATGAAGGTACCACTTAGCCGGTTCAGTTTTCTTGCAAAACATTGGATTCAACATGGCATGCGGTTAACATTGAACATTCTACGACATAGGCATCCACGTATTGCTTCTTCAATATATGAGAATTGCAGATTACAAGATACATTTTTGGTGTTTAAATATACAGAAAAGACATATTCCGTGTCCTTGATTTCAAACCATAATTGAACTATTTTAATGAGCAAATCGTTTAACTTGTTTCTAGAGTCCCTCATTCTGTGCAAAAGCTTTACGAGGGCATACCTGATTTTCACCTTTGGTCACTCAAAAGTGGCCGGGTTGCTGCAGCTGCAAGAAACAAATATCGAGGAGGAATGAAAACAAGAGTGAGAGAGAGCGAGAGAGAGAGATCAATTTACAAATGAATTAAATTCCAATATATTATTGAAGGGTGACAAATGAACCAAAAATGGAAGAGAATGCTGGAATAACCAAGAAGTTACGAATGTAGGTGGTGGAGAAAACGGGAAAAACGAATGCTGATCAAGTAAGGATCATGCCAGTAATAGTTTCACAGAAATCCAATTTCCTACAGCTAGCAATTTGCCCCTTCTTAACAACAAAATTTGTAAATTTGGCAACTCAATATCGGTGATCAAGAAGATTTTGACACATATATCAGAGTCTCGGGCTAAGCAATTCATCTCGAGGTAAATAAATATGGCTGATGAATGAAGTGCTGAAGGGGAAAAAATTCAAAAGGCAATGGTTTCTTTTTTGGGCTGGGTCCAAATAAAACCAATAGTCGACCCCATTGCTTACATAGGTTTTTCAGCTTTATTTTCCAATACCAAGGTTCTTTCCTCAGTAAACGCCCTTTGCTCAAACAGGATTTTCAAGTTAAAACTCTGAAAAGAAAATCCGTTTACTTTCTTTTGCAGCTGAAGGCCGAAATAAGGCTAATTCAATCATGAAGTGAAACTGATTCCTATGTGAGCAGGTCAAGAAAGCAATCTCCATTCAGATGCTTTTCTTTTTGCTTTTTCTTTATAAACTTTTCTTTTGCTTTATTGATGCTCCCATGTTATAAGATGAGCAAAGGTCGGATGCAAGCAATTTTACTCTTAATTTTTTACAAAGAAACTATAATTGCAACTGGAATTTGTAACCTCTAAATTAAAATAAAGTAACTTTACAATTACAACAAAATTTGTTCTTTGAATTTTAGTTCCTATATTGACAAAAATGGATCGATATCCTACAAACAATGGCTAGTTGAACCAAACTTCCCAGAGGGGGGGGTCACAGGTTTAGTAGCATTACCAATTGTGAAATGTACCACCTTCGTCTTGGGTTTCCACAATATTCTAGACTCCCAACCCAAAAAATAGGTTGTTATGAAGTCTTACCTGAATTGAAATTTCCAAACTCCAATAAATTAATTACTTTAAATTATTCATGACATTACCTTCGTGACTCTGTTGTCCGGCCAATGAAGGCATCCGTTTGCTAGTTTTCTCAGCAATTTCATCCATGACCAGACGTGAAAGAAGAAGCCCCGCAATAAGAGCAGCAATCATCAGCATCAAGAAAACTGCATTCCATCCCCTCGTTGATAGAAACCCAGTAAGAACAGGACCCAGGGCTGCACCAATTGATCCAGTTCCATCAATAATAGCAGTCACCGTTGCAAGGGCTCGAGAATTCCCCTTGAGAGAACTGTGGGTGCCAAGGTCTACAGAAACTGCAGTTGTAATGAGTGCGTATGGTCCGTTTACAAATAAGCCCGCAATCATCATAAGGACAGTATTCATTGTCTGTGAGACACTCCCATAAGCACGGTATAAGAGCATGGAAGGTATTACAGCATACATGAAACTGGCTGCCGTAATAGCCCGAGCTCTTAGCTTATCAGATATATAACCGGCAATAATTCCACCAAAAATACCCCC
The DNA here is from genome assembly GCA_019804595.1 of Bruguiera parviflora. Classification (NCBI taxonomy): domain Eukaryota; kingdom Viridiplantae; phylum Streptophyta; class Magnoliopsida; order Malpighiales; family Rhizophoraceae; genus Bruguiera; species Bruguiera parviflora. The sequence continues at coordinate 2,481,927 of CM034056.1, forward strand.
CACATCAAACAAAGTGGAGAGGTTTCCCGCTGTCTTCACCGATACATCTTCTCCTCCGATTTCTGCAAATGATAAACAATTTTTTAAGTGTGGACTAAAAATGAAGGCCAGAAAGTATCTGTTGATATTCTTCATCATCTGCTTAACAATCAGATCCAATTAAAATACTTAACAAATTTCTGGTATGGAACTTAAACTATAGGAAATACCTGTCTGACTCAAATAAAATGGTAGCCAGTACAGAAACGTGTACGCCACCAGCTTTGAGAAGAACAGGCACAATGCAAATGGAATCACTCCTGGTATCAAGCAAGCTCGAAGAAGCCCCACACTTGTCCTAGGTCCAGATCCCATTTGAACAGAAACAATGGTTTCCCGTCCCCCAGCACTTTCCTTCTGTGATTGGGCTTCTACATCAGTAGGCTCCTCCACCTTTGCTTCTGAGACGTCGGGGGAAGGAAATCCAATATCCTCAGGATAAGCAGCCAAGAAAAAGAAAACCAACACCCCTCCCACTGCAATAAAGGCACCCGGAACTATGAAAGACCATCCCCAGCCATGGTCCAAAACACTAGCTGCAAGAAGAGACCCACTAATATTCCCAATTGAAGTGTGTGCATTCCAAATACCCATTATTAATCCCCTCTTCCTCTTTCCAAACCAATTACCAGTAACAGCCACAACAGAAGGCCAACCAGTGGCTTGAAACAACCCAGCAACCATTTGCATAACCAGAAAAAACCAGAAAGCATGAATGTCCCAAAAGTATCCCATCCCAAATAATCCCACAAAAATGCCACTTCCAATCATCCCTGTCGTTAAGAGTAACCTCAAATCCAATGAATCCCCTAAATGTCCAGCAACATAGATACCCAGAGAGTAACAAGCAAGAAATGCCAAATCAATCTCACCCAATCTTGATGTCCCATCTTCTCCATTAAACGGGTACCAACCTGCATACTTAGTCTTATTCTTCTTTCCACCCATAAACTCCTCTTTAACAAAGATACTGCCAATTGGCCAAGGGTCATTGCCAGAGTGCTTACCATGCTCAGGATCCAATACACTCTTGACTATACTACTGGGTTTCCTGGATGCATGATAACTAGCATATGCTATGAAAGTGATCAACAAAACCATGTACCTATATGCACTCAGGCTCCAATCTCTGCCTCTTATTTTTCTTATGATCAAAATCCCAGGTGGAATTTGCCTTACAAAGCGTAAATCGCTAGACATCTGTAATCAGAATTAGGAATCTACCTAAAATTCTTCACCTTTTCAAATAAAGATTCAATTTTGATGCAAATTAAACAACCTAACTCCCATTATCAGCGGGAAAGCAGCAAACTTTGGCCAGAAAGAAGGAGAAAACAAGAACCCCACCTCCTAAAACGAAGCAATTTGTTAGCTTGACGCAAAATTCGTGGCCCGGTTGATCTTTAATAGGCTTTAAGATGTAGAAAACGTATTAAAAACAAATAGATTTTGGCCTGGTTTGCTTCAGAGCGAGAGAGAGAAAGAGAGACAGAATGGCAGAGTTCGGAGAGACGGTTCGGCAAATTGCCAGAGAGAGAGAGATGTACTGTTAGAACAACGTGAGGGGCAGAGAGAGTGGCGGGAGAGGCGGGAGTCTTCAACGAGAAGAAGAGGCCACGTGGCAACAGTACGCGGAATTTGAAAATAAATTGTTTTTTTTTTTCAGTCTCTCTCTCTCTCTCTCCCTCTATATATATATATATATATTTATTTATTTATTTATTTTTAAAAAAATAATAATAATAAAACAAGGATGGTAAAGACGATATTACAAGAAAGTATTGCGGGATATTAGAGGAGCCAGCTCACTTAACTTCAGCCAATACTTTGACGGAGATTTAAATACAGGATAAATTTAAATTTATTATAACAAATAATTTTTTATCAAAAAATTACAAAGTTTGATGTTACAATTATTTTATTTTTAATTTTAGTAATTTATAGAAAATTAGAGAATTGAGACACGTGCTGAAACCTGAAAGTTTGAACGTTACAATTCTTCTCCTTTGTACAATTTCTCTATTTGAGAAGATGAGAGGTCAGGGATTTGAAAAAGAATTAACATGCTTGGATGCCTGTCTCGTACAACGCAAAAAAAGGAAGTTGGATTATGTAGACCCAATAAATCAATGATATTGCATCAGAATTTCAGTTTGATCTTGTTATTTGCCACATTCATATTGTAATGTAGAACGTTGCTTTATTTCGGGATTCTTTGTTTCCTATTCTTGACTGAGATTGTATATGATATTCCTTGAGTGCAATCTCAATCTCAGTGTTGAGATTGCTGGCATCGGGGTTGAGATTGTTTTCCCTCTGCGAGTATCTCTCTTGCTTATGGACCATTTTGTCCAAGGACTATTTGATTGTTTTGCATCGAGTCTCTAATGCGATTGATGTGTTATCTTTTGCTATCTCAGCTACTTGCCAATATCAAGGAGCTAAGAGTAGGCAAGATTGTATTATCTGAAGCCAAGGGCAGATCCAGCCATTTCTGACCCATTTCTTTATTTCCTTCTTCTTTTTTTTTTTTTTTTTCTTTTTGGGGGTCAAAGAGGAAATCAATTCATTGTTAAGACATAACAGTGAAGTTCATGCCATTGTACAGAAGATTCACAAGAGGCAACGGGGGGATGGGCGATCTAATCCAAGGGACAGTTCCTATTCTTCTTCTGCCCTAGACAGCTTTATGTTATCACCTCAGAGTCGGTTTCAATTATCATTCTCCCTTGTCCCATAAAAACCTAGCCATACAGGCAGCTTCCTACAATGCACGTGTGCCTCGATAGCTGAAGGCTTCAGTGGGGCTCCTGGGCAGCGTGACTAGCTCCCTTTTCTCCATTGCAGTCATCACCCTCCTCAAAGATAACTAAGGATCAACCCTTGCCTGTTGCGTACAAAATTCGTTCCTCATCTTCCAAATATTCCAGCATGCAATCCCAAAATTGTAGAGAGATGATGAGCCCCCTTCCTTCTCCAGGTTCTCTTTATCCCTTGGATTCTATCGCACAGTGTGATCTGAGAATAATTAAAGTTAATACAGACACCACATTGGAGAGAGATTTTGCACTCTAGTTCATTTGTCGAGCGGGGTCCAGACTTAAAAAGGTTGGATTTAAATGCCTTCATGCTGCACCTTTTATGTACATAAGGATTTATTATATTTAATGAGAAAAATAAAAATAATAAACTATAAATTTTTTAAGAAAAAAATAAATTGAAAAATAATTTTCTTCAAAAAATTATAAAAAAAAGAAGTTAAAGATTATTTTTAATTTCTTTAGAAATTATTTTATTTCATAATTATTAATATTTATACTACGTAAATTTTAAATATATAAAAATATTTAATGTAAATTAAATAAATTTTAATATAGACCAAAATTGTATTTAAATAAAGTACTATAAATTATATATATTATGAAATTATAATTTTATTAAAGTATTTTAAAAAATAATAAATTAATTATTAAATTATAAATAATAAAATGTTATTTAAAATTATAATTTAAATAAAATATTTTAAAATTAAATAAATGGTATCACATAAATTTAATTAATTTATATTTTTATATTAAGAGCTTGTGAGAAAAGAAAAGTTAAATAGGTAAGAAAAAAAGAAAGAAAAAAAAAAAGAAAGAAAAACCCGATTTCGACGATAGCGTTTATACCTTTTTGTGACTTTCGGCTTTGTTAGTTATACTACAGCACGTGTCACCCGTCTCCTCTCCCTATCTGATTGGTGAAGAAGAAGCTTTGTACCGATAAAAAGAATCGAACTTGGCGCCTAAAACTGCGATCCCAACGCCATTTTTTGTTAATCAAATGCGCCGGCCCTCCATGTTCGTTTAGCCACATGTTAGTTGTTTTTTTTCCCCTATGATTTCTCTCTTTCTCTCACTTAAGACACTTTCTTTACTCTCTCTTAAGATATTCTTTCTCTATCTGATTGATTTAGAGCTCTAGTTGATGTGGAAATTTCTGCGATTTTTATTTTTATTTTGGTTGGTGGGTCTTTGGTTTCTAGGTAGTGGCGGTGGTTCTTATGTTGAATTGTGGGGTTTTCCTGGATCATTGACAGATTGGTTGATTTGGGTTGTGATGAGATTTTGAGATTGGGATTGGTGTGTTGGTCTGTGTTTCTTTTTGGGATCGACATGACGGCCGGCGGCGGCGGTAATCAGTTGATCTCTGTCCGTCCTGACGAGCTCAAGTTCATTTGTATGCACTTTCTCTCTCACATAAATTTAGGTTTTCTTTGACTGAGAAATTGAGATGTGGCTACTTTTCTTCAATTATTCGTTTATTGATGAAAGTTTGCAACTTTATTGCGGTGTGTTGGGTTCACAATCTATCTGGGTTTGGTGGACGTGGGGCCATCCTAAAAGCTATTACTTGTAGCTTCATGCCTTTGCTTTCTTGCTGTGGTCAAGGAATCTTTATAATTCTCCGCTGGGGTGTTGCATTTATTCTATTCTTGTTTGTGTTTGAGTTTCGTACGTCCTCAGATGTTCAAATGAGATCATTGTCTATTAGCTGGATACCTGATGCTGCAGCAGACAGTTTAAAGATGCATAGATGTTTAGTTTGCAAAACAAAGAGGTGGATTGTAAAGCAGATAAAAATTGATGCAAATCAAATGTTTTTTAAAAGGCTGGACTAGTTAAACTTTTCTTGGAAGTCTAAAGTTACTTGTGTGGAAGTTTGTGGAACTATAAGAACTCACCTTTATTGCTATGGTGGACGAACAGTTTGGTTTAAACAATAAAAGCAGCAATGGCATGATACTTGGAAATGGCCTCGAGGCTTGCCTGCATGGACTTTATGATCACAATCTATGCTGGCCGATGGATGAAAATGCTAATTCTAATGCTGGCCAAAACTCTTGAAAATGATAATGCCTTTTTGGGGTTAATATCATTCATGGATCCCCAATACTGTAGTTTTTATGCATAGTTTGATTGGACTAACGATTATGTGCATGTTTGTTCAGTTGAGCTGGAAAAGCAAATATCTTGTGATCTTAAAGTTGTAAACAACACAGAGCACAATGTTGCTTTTAAGGTAAAAATCTCACTGCATATTATGCAATCTTATTGTTGGTAGATAAACATTTGAGACCGTATTAAATTAATTATGGCCTCATCTCCCTTTGTGCCAGGTTAAAACCACTTCACCTAGGAAGTACTTTGTAAGGCCCAACACTGGTGTCATACTGCCTTGGGATTCATGTGTCGTCAGAGGTTCTAACTGTTGCTTACTACAATTCTTGGACGGAAATTCTTGAACTACTAATTCTCTAGCTAAATATTAACTTATTGTGAGGGAAAATTTATAAATAGGGTATACTGCTCAAGCATCACAGGTGTAATGAAAGAAGAAACTAGGTGTTCCTTTTGCATTTGTTAGTCGATGTTTCAAACAGCTTCAAACTCTTATCTCTGAAATATATCAGTGGGGTTGGACCATTATTCACCACTTGCTTGTGTATAATGTGCCACCCTTCTATTGTCCATGTATATCCTTCACTAGCTAAAATAATATGCTGTTTTGCTGGTCATTAACCAGTAGCTAATATTTGGGTTTTCAGTTACTCTTCAAGCTCAACGAGAATATCCTCCAGATTTGCAATGCAAAGATAAGTTTCTCCTACAAAGTATGACAGTGGCACCACACATTGATGTTGATGAGCTTCCTCCAGATACTGTAAGAATTTATACCTGAAAAATAACTTGCTTAACTAGAGTAATTCTTGATGAAGTTGATTTTATGTAAATTATGTTTGACTATTTGACCAGTTTAATAAGGACAATGGAAAGACAATAGAAGAGTGCAAGCTTAGAGTTGTCTACATCACTCCCTCTTCAGCCCAAGGAAACTCAGAAGATGAAACATTACAGAGCTCCACACAAAGTCCTGAAGCTAACTTTGTGAGTGTGATTTTCTTCTCTATCTTGTTTACTTCATTACTGTTTTTCTTGTTCTCACGTAATTATATGAATTCAGTTTGATGGACCTAGTTGTAGCTCATTGCACACGATGCTTGATTATTTGATTGGGGTTTCGAGGGAAGTGGCATTGGGAGGGAGCTTCCTAGAGGAAATTCCTAGGCAAGGTGGCATTTGATCTTTATATGGACATTTTCATACTGGTATTGTTTGTTCTTCTGTTGACACTCATCTGGAAATCAACTTCAGATTATACTAAAACAGAGCATAGTTAGATACAGGAACAAAAGAGAGCCCATGAATAATTGAGAGAATCATGAATCATCTTTGTTCCATACTGTCTACACTGATATATCGAAGTACAAACAAAGGGTATGAAGATTTTGTAGTTGAATTTTCAGAGCCATAGTAGACAATGCATTCATTTTTCAAAATTGTGAATAACTTCTAGCTATTTGACTTCTAAGGAGGGATGTGTGCAGTTTGCAATTTGTGTTTCCTTTAATCTTCTTCATGGTACTGTCCTGTGACTTTTTCTGTAAAAAGAGAACAAAATTTTGTTTATACACCACATTCAAGTTCCTAGACCACTTGAATGCCATAAACTATTTAGTTCACTGATCATTATTCTTTTGTGCTGAATCCAGGCTGTACAGCATCTAAAGGATGAAAGAGATACAGCTATTCAACAAACACACCAACTGCAACGGGAACTGGTTTGCACTTTGATCCTCTTTCTGTATTGTTGCATTTATTTAGTTATTTATTCTGCTGGAGCTATGCACTCAAGGATCACAAACATGTAACTTCAGCTGTTAAGCTAATATTGCCAGAAAAAAAGGATTATATGTTGTCACCAGAAAAGGCAAACAAGGTGCTCAATGTTATTCATGTCGTGTAGAATTCAGTGACTGGCATGTTAAACAGTTATTTACTACAGGAGATGCTGAAGAGACGAAGATATCAGAAAAGTGATCCAGGCTTCTCCCTCACGTTTGCATTTGTTGTGGGGCTTATTGGAATTATGGTGGGCTTCCTTTTGAATCTTTCATTGTCTTCTCCATCTGCGGAATGATGGCCAGTGGACACCAGTCAAGACCTTAGAGGGAAAATATTCTTGTCAAAATTTCACTGTGAAACTTCCTGTGGCTTTGGAAAGAAACCTAATTTCTTCCCCCTTGTCGGTATATTGATTGTTTCAAAATTTGTAGGGCTTTACCAAATTTTGTTTGATTTTGTTTTGTATGTTACAGTTATTGCTACTCCATTTACTTCTAATTCTCAATTCTAGCGGCACTACTTTCAAGTTGCCGATTAGTGTATTAATCAACTCATCTCAATTTGATGAATCTTTTAAGAGCTAAATTGACATCAGAAGCCAACATAACTTTGAGCTCATCATTTACTTGCAGTTGAGAAATTAATTAGGAGCATGTTATAGTTTTACACTAACAAAAGTAGCATCCAAGAATTTATGGTGCCAAAGAAGAAAGTGCAAATAAATTCTGATCAAGTTCTCGTGATGCTTTGTCCAGGTGTAAGAAGATTGATATCCGAATCCAACCTGGGTCCCTGCCTGATAAGTTTTTGCTTTCTCAGGCTCTCATGGCACGGAGCAAAGAACTCATGCTTTAGAGCGTCCTCTGCGCTGATTCTTGTTCTTGGGTTCACTGTCAAGCACTTGTCCACAAGATCAATAAGCGAGTTTGGGAACTCAAGAAAATCCCGTCTTTTTGTGTTCATTTTGCACCATTCCAACAGTGCCACTGATGGCAAAAATCTCGTATCATACAATTCCTGCAATAAACATTAATTTGTTTAAGCACATAACATTGGTTATGCCATCCTTTATGCAGATTATGACTGACTTTTTAACCATATAACTACCACTGGGAATGAGGATTCTCGGTCATGTAGCTTTGCGACTTCCCACAAATCTTCACTGCCCCTTAACTTTGCAATATCCTTTATGTTCCTGATAACAGCAACATGGTTTGAAAAGTATGAAGCGTGGATCAGAAAATGTGAATCATGCTATGGAATTTGGACCAAAACAATAGAACTTACTGTTCAGGGTCGCCATAAAATGGCGTTCTTCCTATCATTAGGCAGAGTAAGGTGACCCCAGCAGACCAAATATCAAGCTTGGGGCCCTGATGTAGAGACCTGAACAAAACCTGCATTAACCAGTAACACTAAGTTCATTTCTACTTTTCGTAAATCAAATCAATAAAGAAAGAGCTCAAATCATGTTCTGAGATAGCAAAACGTCCATGGTAGGCCTACTGATGTATTTGATTTTCCATAAGCAGTGGTGAATGGAGCATTAAAAGCTTTTTTTTACTTTGGTACATAGAGGAATAATAAGCAGACGTAAACACACCGCAAATGCAGTAAAAGTGTACGACTTTGGTAACATCAAGTTAGGGGAATAACAACTTTTGCAATACCAATACAGCTTCATCTATTTCTACATATTCCACTATGCATTCCAAAAATTATTCCACCATGCATATTGTAAAACAAGAAATTTATTGGAACAGATTCACTAATTTGATGTCTACAGACCGAGGCAGAACCTTGTTGACATTCCAACATTCCAAATCGAGTGTAGATCTGATCACATCACCGATGCAGAAGCACAGGCAAAAGTGATTAGTGTAATCTTGCATAAAACGAACAGATCATAGATCTATATTGCACATGCAGAATGTAGTTCCCAGAGCAGGTTGACCAAAAAAACAGGAATTAGGATTTTACTCTGGTTAACATATGCAGTCTATTTTACAGAAATGTGAGACAACAGGCTTCAAAAATTGCGTGTGTGGGTTAAATAAATTGTCCGCAGCTGCATTTGCACGATATGAAATAATTAAAAAGCTCGGTAGTTCAAAGCTGGGCCGCCTACCCAAGTGTTTAAGGGTAAAAAATACGCCTCGACGGTTAAAAAACAAACGCCTTGATTGGTCAAAGAGAAGAAACGAACATGCCCTTTAGAAAAAGAAAAATTTTGATTAACACAAAAAGGGGATTAAAAAAAGACATTGGAATGGACAAAAACATGCCCCAAGCCCAACCCACAAACCCCGAAAACATATATAAATGACCTATTACACATCATACAGTCCGCAAATCCAGTTTTTTTACTGTGTAGAACCTCAATTTAATGGGCTGCGGAAACTAAAGTCAACGACCCCTTGGGAAGAAACTTCATAATATCTATTAGCAAGAAAACAATTTTCACGTAAGACTAGTTTCCTATTCTCAGTTATACTACTAAGTGGGTGTAAGTTAGAGAAACACAAATAAAGACAAGGACTTTTCGGCAATTTTAATTAATTATTTAAAAAAATAAAAATAAAAATCTATTATAATTTTTTTGTAATATATCAAAATTAAGTCAAATAATTTTTTTAATATTTTAATAGAGAGCATTTTTACGCAATTCCAAACTGCTGATTGTAGTCTACTAAAAATGACATCCATTGCAGCTCCCATGCTATGAGATTTGAAAAAATAATCAAATGTACTTAACTTACTCTCATTTTAGTCGCTTTAATATACCACAAATATACAATTTTGAGACAGAATTTCATTGTTCTAACCTCTGGAGCCCGGAAGCCTTTGGTTCCAACACAAGGACCTTCTTTTTTGTGCTTCCCTTCCCCTAATAACAAAAAGAAACATGACTGATTTAAGTTAGAAAAGTCAAAGGAAATAACTTGACAACAAAATTGTCCTAGTCGCACCAAAACCACACCTTTGTCCATACTGAACCGTGTACCATCGACAGTGATGCCAGCCGGATGCAGTAGCATTGGAGTGAGATAAATAAACTTTCCATCGACATTTGCAGGAGAAGCAGCTATCCTTTTTCTAATGGAAGAGGAAACACTTGATGCCTCATGATTTGGGGTTTGCATTGCTCCATGCAACAAGCTGATAAGCTCCTTTCTACCTTGGCATGGCAAAGGTTCTCTCAGCCTTTCTGCTGAAGGGGTCTTAGTATTTGTGGCATCCTTGACAGAAGTTATGCCAGAACCATCTGCCGCATGACCATTTAGCATGTTTCGGCCACTAAAGTCATTATGGGTCCTTTGTTTTGCTCGGTCCACAGCCTTCTTTTTAAGGTTCTTGGGTTCTAAAGTTGACTTTGAGGCTTTGGCCCTCTCTTGATTGATTGCATTCAAAGGGATGACACTTGGAATCTTTTGACTTCTGCCCTGAGGAACAGACTTCAGTGGAGCATGACTGAAGCCTACATCATTCTTTACCTTTAATTTGTCTGCAAAATTATAATAAAAAGCTCCATGAATTCCTCTGCCTTAGCGGGCTTCTGGTAGCAACCAAAATACTTCAGGAGAATTCTAAGTTCATTCCGGAACTAAAACCATACAGTTACATATTTCAATATAAAACTGGAATAGGAAGCAGAGCTTACTTGTTCTGTATTTCTGATGCAGATCCTATTAAATCACAATAAGGAGCAAGACAGGTATTAATCTTTAGCATGATAAGAGAATGAGTGAAACATGTAAAATATTCCAATGAATCATGACTAACCATAGCAAGGTTGAAGTCAATGAGATAACCTTTGGCAGACTTACAAGAGAAAAGAAAGTTTCCAGGTTTGACATCTCTATGAACTATTCCCTGCTTAAATGAATTGCGTTAACCAAAATTCTCATTTTTGCAAACAGCATGTATAGCAAATTAGAACCTACAAAATCACCTGCTTGTGAAGGCTTGCAAGTGCTCTGAATAGACAATATCCATACCATCGTAGGTGGACAACATCTATTTCCTTCTTCAACACCTAAAATCAAAGCAAAAACAATGTCAACAAAATGACCAAACAAAATGTATGGAGTGAAGTATCTACAAGTTACCTCCGGTCTATCATGCTCAACATGCTCCAGAACAAAGCAGTCAGAGTCTCCACTCTTAAAACATCCCTCATATTTTATCACAAAGTTTTTACCCCTGAATTATAAGAATTAACTTCCATATCAAAGATCAAGACCTTTACATTCATTATGCAAAGACAGCATGCTTAAATAAAGAAACTCTCTTAAAAGCCTTACCCGAAGTGCTCCAGCATCCTTAATTCATTGCTGATATGATGTTTAGGAGCATTTGCATGAGGACCTGCAGATCCAGCTAATCAGAACCTGACATTTGGGAATTGCTTGCGGCATAAAATCAGTTATAATGCTAGGAAAATGTTTCTATAAATCTTTAAAGACAGTTGCCACAATTTCCAATATACATTTTTTTTTTCAGACATGAAAAGTAGGCTGAACAATCTGACTAGTGTTTTTCTGCTGTAGTCTAAATCCTAGAACAAAATTAAATGACTAAGTCAGCCAATAGCCTCACCAGGTTACTTAACTCAAACATCTGCATCATGCTGGAAGACACTCTGCTAGAGCAGAATGCGTCCCTTGAAGAAGTAGGGAGAGGAAGCAAAATAAGATCAATTAGGCTGGTGCATGTCAGATAAAATTTTACCCAAATCTTCATTTAAAGCAAGAAGAGACATGCACAAATTTCAATATCAAAGGTCCAGCTTATGTACCTACTACATACATATAGCTCAGAAACCAGAATCAGGGATAGAGTCATTGTCTTACACTTGATGGCAACTATGGTTCCATCCCTCTTGCTCCGAGCCCTGTAAACAGTGCCATAACCACCTGCCATTTCAGATTCAAGCATACACTGTTAATGTATCAAATGTTCTAAATGGAATGTCAGAAACTAGGCTACAGACAGTTAAAGCACTTCTCTACCTGAGCCTTCTTCCTCTTCTACGATGTAGGGTTCAAAGCATGGTAGTGCTTTTGGTCCCATTTGATCCTAGAATGCAATAATCAACAGGCCTTAATCAACAAAAAATCATCAAAAGTAGTGGTAGGAAAGTTAAATAGGTGAATGAGTAAATCAATTTATTGCTAATACAGCAGGGGTGAAGCTTACTTTCGAAGTGATGGAGATGGCATCCTTCCTGAATTTTTTAACCTGAATCTCATCACATTTTTGCTTTAAACCTTGCACCATGTTGAAGGGCTTATGATCTTTTTTACCCTGCCAGGTATTTCTGGGAAGGTTCACAACACTACTTTGGCCTAAAACCAGGCTGAGAGCTTGCTGTCTTGAAGCTGTTCCATCCCCCGGATTTATCTTCTTTTTGATAGAGGGCTTTGAAGACTGCTTCTGAGCTACAGAGGGCTCGGCATGAGTATTCATTGGCACTTTATCCAACGATGACATCTCTTTAGTCCTTTTATAGACACTTTCTAGGGGCATATCTAACAAATATTTTCTACTTGGATAACAAAGGTTCTCATTTTCTTCTTCTTTCATTTTACCAGTTTCATTTAATACTTCTTCCTTGCATACCATTCCCAGCTTGCCAGCATAATCATCCTTTGCAGCGTTACAAGCATGACTGATCCTTCCAAACTTCACTGGCGATGTACTGACCTTTTTTATGTCTTCTGCATCATACATGGCATCCATTTCTGCTTTGCTCTTATGATTTGCATCATCTACCCTAACTTCATGGACCACCGCTGGGCCGTCCTCTGCACTCGGAAAAGTAGATTCTTGATCAAGCTCATATCCCATGATTGTTTTACACTCCGTCTTCGCAACCATACTCACACACATTTCAATTTCTGTCTTTTCAATATCCTTCAATTTGCAACTGATATTACTATCGGCAGTTTCTATAAACGAGTCAGGCATCGTGGTTGTATTATTTAGCTTGATTGGAATTCTACCTGCTTCTGCAAATAAGCTCCTCTGGATATCCTTGTTCACATGAAACTGCACATACATGGTTGAAAAGATATAAACTTCCACGGGCAAGGACTAGGGTGAAAGAGAAAGAATGATGGAATTGCTAATCAAATCCGCTTGAACTCCAAAAGCAAAAAGATCCGCAAGAAATTGAGATGTTTTTTTCCCTAAGAACATTATAACATCAACCAAAAGAGCGACAGAATGGATCAACAGGATACCTTACTGCTATATCTCCGAATTCTTTTCAAACAAAGAGGAGCTTCTCGATACTTCTCCTCAACTGTATATCACACCTCGGCGTATTAATAACCAAACTCCTTAACGCAAAACAAAACATAAAAATAAATCAATAAAAAAAAAAACAGAAGAACACTAAACTCTACCATTTCCAGAATCTAATCCGATTCGCTTCCGCTTTCTAACGTACATCCTCACAACATTGTCCCGAGGCAAACCGAACGGTCGGAGTCCAAACCCGATCCGAGGAATGGACTCAAAAAGGTTGAAATTGGAAGCGAACCGCTTGAGAGAGAGAAGACCGGCCGGAGAAACGGTTACAAAGACGTTATTTTCATCTTCTGCGGTTAAGGAGATGGGAGAATGGGGGAGTGAGCAGAGGAACCGGACTAGATCGGGAGTTGCGCTGAAAAGAGAGCTATAGGATGCTAGCACGTGAGGTGGAGTTGGGCGGCCGATGTAGAGGAGGAGGGAGAGGAGGTGCCATGCTTGCTGCGAGTCGAATCCGCCGGTGACGGCGGCTTCGGCGGCGGAGGAGAGCGAACCAAGGACGGCGAGTTGTGAGTCGGGAAAGCGAGTCTCCATATCGAGAGAGAGAGAGAGAGAGAGAGAGAGAGTGTGTGTGTCTGGATGGCGGAGCAGAGATTTTTAAGTGACAGAGGCGCGGATTTGGGAATTTTTGAGGTTTTGAGATTTTCCCGCCGATGATTTTTAACAATTTTTTAACCATATCAAAACAAAAACATATACTTTCTTTTTTTTCTTCTCCTTTTAATTAGTTTCATCTAATTCAAATAAATCATTAAAATTAAACTCAAAAAATATATTATTAAAATTATTTTTTTTTCACATTATTTTTCTCTCGTTAGATGTTATATTCAAATAAAATGTACAAATTAATAAAATTCTAATTAAAAGTTTTATTTTTAAAATATATTAAAAGTAATTATATTTAATTAATAGTTATGTTTGTTGAATTCTTAATTTTAAATTTAATATTTAATATATATATATATATGTGTGTGTGAATATATATTAAATCACTTATTTTTTATTTTATTTTTTTCTTTCTTTCGTTTTTTAGGTTTTAATTTCTTAGCCTTTCAATATTAATCTTTATACACAATAATTCATTGGTTGCAGCCTCGACGTTCCTTGAAAACGATTAACATCATTTTAGTGGGGAAGGAAGGGGAAAGGGTGTGCTAGACGTGGGGTGTCGATGGTTTGGATGGGCAGCTTCTTTCCACACCCAATTCGTTTACTGTTTTCCTTGCTTTTCCTGCCACCTTGATTCTGCAATGCCCACTTGTATGTTAAAAATCGAGAGCACCGTTCTCACTTTCCCCTCATTTTCTTGCTACTCGAGGTTGTATAACTTTCCTTTCACTTTTTTTTCTTTTTTTTTTTTATATAAGCACGCCATGGATCGGGATGAAGTAGCACACTCTTCACCAACTCACTTAGCTAATGGTCCTTGAGATTGCATAACCCCACATGTTACAATTTCTTGCCTAGACAAGAGCAGGCCTTGGACTATTAAAGAGGGCGCTGAATCCTGCATAATGGATGATGAGCCGATACGGTGTCGTAGAAGATTTTGAGCTTTTATGTTTTCACGGTGGACTCACCGGGCTTACGAGGGAATAGTACGGTGCCCATTAAGCCTGTGTTTATTGTGACTCGGGTCGGGTCTTCCCATTCTGACCTTGGCACACGAGGTAATCGGCAATCTATGATCATAATTGTGTGAGAACAAAAATGAAACTAGGAGGCAGAATCGACCCCAGAGAAGCATGATGAACCCCATGAACTGCCTGCCAAATTTCAGCTGGAATTGGTTCTGCAATTGCTTGTTTGTGCTTGTTGTTTTCAGCATTTTTGTGTGCAGAAGAGTAGAGAGCACCGCAATTGTTGAAATGTAATTCGATTATCCGAGGAAGATTAATTGCATCACCCCAATTCCATACTATAAAAACAAACCTATAGGGTTGGGCCGAGCCAGTACAGCCCAAGGCCCAGTTCATCCAACCGGATGCGGCAAATCGAATTCGGGCTGGATTTTTATCTTATTAAGTTTCAAATATATAAAAATATATTTTAAGTTATCTTAGTATCTTAAGTTATTCAAATTTTAAATTTTTTTATTTTCAAATAATTGATTTTTCCGGTCAATGCAAATGGGGTAGTCGGTGAGAGTCAGCTTTTACCAACAGTTAATGTAAGGAAACAAATGGCAAATGCACCAGAAGCTTCCACCATTGATTGCCCCTTAAAGTGTTGACAGGCTATGGAAATGCAAGGGGCCAGGGGCAGTGGAATAGGTTTGATCTCATTTATGGGAAGCGTTCTATTCTTTCCACTAGAAAATTGAGCCTGCCAAATATGACTTTTGTTCCTTTTCCTTTAGCCAAAACAGGTAAAGATGCGGAAGCTTCTTTACGCCTATATTTTCTTATTAAAAAAAAAAGAAGAAGAAGAAGGTAAACGTGCAAAGTAGTGAGATAATCCGAAACATGTTTAAGTAGTACAAATAATCTTAAAGCTAGATACACATTTTTGTAGTTGCATTTTACAATCCTAATTGTTTTTTTTTTTTTATTTGCCCCGTTCAAACCATGTGAAATTAATTTCAAATCCCCGTCAAAGCCCCGCAATTCAAGCTTGACTTACACTTACGATGTCAAATTATGAGTATGTAGTAAGAGAAAAATTGTCTTGCGGTAGAAATGGTCATTTTAGTCTTCCGAGAGATATTTATTGATTAAAATTTTCGATTTTTATTTTTGAAATCATGAATAATTATAAAAAAAATAAATGAGATCTATGAAAATAAAAATCAACCAAAGGGCCGAGAGGCCAAAACCATTTACAGAACGAAGTTTGCCATGAGGATTGGCCTTATGGGCTTGATTATTAGTAATGTTCTCTCGGTTCCATCACACGATATTGTCACGGTAAGAAAATTGTTTTCAGTTTCCAGGGACAATTCCTAATGGGGTAGGTGTTGGACTGGCATGAAGCTTGATGCAGAGGCCAAAAAGTGTGAACTATGCTCTTTTCAAGCTGATTTCAGCTGGGTGGCATCTAGGCAATGGCTCAACAGCTCCACCAATCACAATGTTTATACATGACCTAACTGGACGTGGATTGTGATCTCTGGCCTAGCGCCCGTGCGTCCAATTTTCCCACATGAACCTAATCACCTAATAAAGGTATACGAACCCATGACCACGAAACGCGGTTCTACTTGAACGACAAAAATAATATTTAAAAAAGTTAAATTAGATAAATACGGTTAATTTGATGTATGTTAAATAATTTATTTATATACTAATTATTTAGTTTTTTGAATTATAATCACAATTATCCTAACAATTACAATTGTAAATTAATGATTATAATAGTGCGATGTAAATTTGAAATGTGGTAAATTGATTACTTTATAATTAAGTTCTTTTTTTTATTTATAAAAAAAGGGGCTTAAAGATGACTGTCAACGAACTTAAGTAGTATAATCTTCTTGTTATGTCATGAAATGACACAAAATATAAAAATTGAATTCCGGCAATATCTAAGAGGAAATGATTATAGAAAGATAATCACTTTTTTTTTTTTGGGGGGTTGTAGATAGCTCACAGTATTTGGGGCTCCGCTAGTTCCTAAAGGGGCTAAAATTTGAGGCATTCCGGAAAAATTACATTTTACATTTCAAGTTTAGGGTGTAATTATAATTTCTCGTCTCGAAAATTCAAAAATTACAGACAAGAAAACCAAGGCTTTAATGCTTTATGTAATTAGAATTAGGCCCCTCTTCTCCATTAAGCAATTTAAAAAAGAAAAAAAAAAGAAAAGAAAAACCGCTCTAGTTGAACCAACATCAAAAAAGAAGAAAACCGACCCGAAAATGAAATACTTATCTTCGTATGCAATGTTCTCGTCAAAGGCTTCATTAGATATTGCTGATCGGTAGCCCAAGAATCATTCATATAGTTTTATTTTTCTTTTCTTTTTTTTTTTTTCTATAACGTGCTCTAGTAATATGCTTGAATTTTCTTATTTTGCAAATTGTGAAATCGACGTGTGTTTTGCAAATTGTTGTTGGTCCGACATATTCTTAATTTTCTTTCCTTGGCCTATCGCCATTGTCGGGCTACTTGACGCATGAGCTGCGCAAATTCTAGATTTTGGCACTGATATCTTTTTCCTTTTCTTCATGCACAGAGTTAGAATTTTAAATTTACGGCCAGGCAGCCATGAGTAGAAGGTTACTAGCCCAGAAGCGCTGGAAAAAATTCCAAAATGTTTTTATCCTCTAGTTCAGATCCAATCGAGACAAAAAGTCCAAGAAAAAGATTGGACGTCAGATTGTCAAAGCTTATAGCTCTTTTGTCAGAGTTATCGAATGCAAGTACTGTATAGTCTTTTTCTTTCTTCCTTTTCTTTTCTCTCTCTTATTGTTAACGAATATCTTTATAGCACCTCGGCAATACTTTTGGTATTGGTCGTGAGTTTTAATAGGGAAAACTTTGCGGTAATACAGTAATAATAATACGGTGAGAATGACACAGTAAATGCAGATTAATAGGATGCAATTTGGTAAAAAATGGAATGTATATAAAAATATATTTGGCAAAGTCCCAAATTTATTGTGGTTGATTACGCATACAAGCGCGTTGTGTGTTTTGTTTAGTGTTTTCGCCAATGGAGATTTGTATTTTTGGCATGACTCGAGAAGAATGGTGATTTGGTCTCTTGCATTCTGGTAAGAAAAGGCAGCAAACAAAGCAAGAAAGAAAGAGAAAAAGAAAAAAGAAAAACGAAAATTTGCTTTATATATACTTGGTCCTAGTCAAGATGAGATGTATAGCAAATAAATTGTCATAAAAAATAGACTTTAATCCTATAACTTATGCGCCTACATAAGCGTGTTGGGGTGTTACCTATGTGACTAATACACCAACATCACTATATTGCTTAATTAATAAGATGGTGAAAAGGCACAAAGCAATCTCCCTCGTCCATTGATTAACGAATATGAACCATTTGCTGTGCAATCTGTGTTCAACGCACCTAGAAAGGAAACGTAAGGCAACTAAATAAGGTGAGATAGAGCCAAAACTGAATGCTACGTGCATTAAAACACTTAATAATAATGCGAGGACTTTAAACTTTTTCCCCCATCGTAACATTTTTTTAAATAAAAAAAAATTTATGTGAACCTGGACTTGTCAACACAATAGTTTTGATTATGCCTTCTTTGGATTGTAAAACGTTCCTAGAAGCTTTAAGTGCCTAGCAGCAATCCTGACCATCGAACGTGATGGATAATTGGACCAGGTTGGATGGCAAAGATCTTCCAATCGCCTTTGATGGAGGAAAAAGACAACCCGTATATACACTTGAATTATGAGATTTATACAAATAATAATAATAAAAATCTGCCATGATTTCAAGATTGTATTTAATCTTCAAAGTGAATATTGCACATATTTTAACAAACTAGATAAATCCTAAACTTATTTTTTAAGTCACGTGACTCTCCCATAATAGACATTTTTCACTTTGCAACATATGGCACACCACCATATTAACACTTTATAATGCTGGTTGTTGGACAGGTGATAATACAGAGATTTCACATTTCAGTCACAGAAAAATGCAGATTTTTTTTATAAAAAAAAAATGTTAAAAAAGGTGAAAGGGGGAATCATGGACATTTGACCAGTGCTATGGGCGTAGATATCAATCGCTATTAAAAGGATTATTAACTGCTCATTAGTGTTACTGGAGGTTAGGCTATTAAGTTCTCTTTCACTTGTCATATCAAATTATAGTTTATATTATCAGAACAGGTGATTTGCTGCGGTAGAGTACAAAGCTCGAGTCATGCAGCTTACCATCTTAACAGTTCATGTGTTATCTCAATATTTATGGACCCACGATCTCCAACAAGTAGTGTATAAACAAAAACAAAAAAAAAAAAAAGAAAAAAGAAAAAAAGCTGTTATTATTATATATTTCTTTTCCTTATGAAATGTTCTTCTGTGGTGGAGAGGGAGAAAGGAAAACAAGCCGAGCGGGGACCAGCAGTTCACGAAAGCTAGGATCGGGGACCCACCAACGAGACGTCATGTTGTACAAATATTTTAGTTACATAAGTTAATCTATAATAATTTTATATTAATCGCCGAATTTAATCAACAGTCGAGTGCTGACCTTATATCAATCCGAACCCTTCATCACTAGAACAATTTTATTTTTTTTTAATTAATGAATAAATATTGTTAGGCTTTCATTTTACTCGATGAGAAAAATTATTATGAGCATATAGTTTTTCAGCTTTAATATTCAGAAAATTATAAAATATTTTAATATTTTAATTTGTTTTTAACGTATCTTTTGGCTGAGACCTAAGACGAAGAACTCATTCGTATATGAATGAGTCATACTGTGAAAAATGGTTTATTATTATTATTATTGTTATATAATTCAAGAGTCTTTTTGATGAATGAGCCATCCAATTCCAATCAAAGGGCTACGATGGAAATGGCCCTTCTGGAGAGATTCAACGCTGAAGTCTTGTTAACTTTTTGACAGCTTAATTGTTAATGGAGTGAACCAAAAATTTTCACGGGCTAAGGCTAAAGTCCAAACGCACCAAAGATGGGTCAAATTTCTTGGCATTCCCACTGCGTGTTTATCATGGATGCACTATTGGTCATGTTCTTCCTTTTTTTTTCTCGTTGAAAATTCATGAAAACCAGAAGTGGAGAGAGACGAGGACGCTGAAAAAGAAAACACCATTCCATCGTTTTTTTTTTTTTAAATTGTTTTAAATAAAAAAAATATTATTTGGACGTGAATAATGTGCTTCAATTTAAATTTGGGCACATATTACTATTTAATTATATATTTTTGATTTTTATGTATGATTATAATTAGTTGAGATTGTAAATATATATTAAAAAATTTAATATTAAATTATGGGACTGCATTTGTCTGCATCAAAATTTTCTCGGCTGTGTAACGGAGCTTTGCTTTTTTGCGGTAAAAAAAAAAAAAAAAATGATACATTGACAGAGCGTTGAAATTGCATTTAAGTGACAACCCTTCTCGGCCTATCTTGAAAAAGAAATAATCCGAAGGCAACTTATATTTGATGGGTCCCACTTTAACTTTAAGAACAAATCACATGGTGACAAATGTGAGTCCGAGCACGAATCAGCACGTTGCGACGGTGACTTTAAAGGCCTTTTTTATAAATAAATAAAAAAAAAGTCCCACTTAATTTTCGGCGACATTTTATGTCATCACATCACGCATGGAAGTAACACACACGGCTCTTCAACATGTTATTGTAATAAATCAATGTTACAGAATGACTTTTAAAATAATTTAAAAAAAAAATTATATAATGATGGTTGAAAAAGTAAAAAAAGAAAAAAAAAACCTAAAAAAGAAGCCAACAGATCTTATTCTTTGTTTCTTTCTCCCCTTCTCGTTGTTCTCTAGTTATGGCTTTTCTTTTCAATTTCCTTTAAGTGTTTCTTAAAAACTATTAAACTCAATTTATAATCTAAAAGTCACGATTAATTATATTGGTAAAAATTAAAAATTAAAAATTAAATAATTTTACAAATAAATCATATAAATACTAATAATTAAATTATTAATATTATTTGCACATACAAAATTTATATAAAAAAATATTAGACTTCTACATGTAAAGTTATTTTTAGTTATTTAATACGAATGTAACTTTTTGGGATTTTTTTTTATAATTTTTTAAATACTAGCCTTCAACACGCAGACAACATTAATGATAATATCAAAGGTCACTAAGTTGGACGTATCAATGTTTACAAAAATACGAAAAGAGAGAGTAATTGAATATAATATAAAATTTGGAAGTTCAAAAGCTTTTTTTTTTTTTTTTTTTGGACAAGTCGAGGGATAAGTCAAGTTTATTATTTTTGCCCATCTCAAATGGCTTTTCTTTTTTAGGTTTGGAAACTATGCCTAGACACCCACAAAAGCTGAAAAGTCAATAGTCAATAGAGTATATCTCATACCCGAACGCCTCAAATCCTTCACTAGCCATTTGGGTCCAACCTAGGTTAAAAAATAAAAATATATATTAATTAGAGATAATAGATTATTATCACTTATTATTATAATTTAATAAATTGAGATATTTTTTCTTATTTTAAAATTATAAAATTTAAATTTTTATAAAAAAATTAAGTAAAATTTAATATGTATTTAATTTTATAATAAATTAAAGTGATTATAAATTTATTTTTTAAAAACAATTAATAATCAAATTAAATAGAAATTTAGTCTTACGTGAAAGTAAAGTTAAAGTGGCCAAGAATTTATATATTATTTAAAATAATAATTAGTAATGAGATTAAAAAATATTATTTTTTTATAAAAAATATTTTTAAAAAATAAAAGAAACAGGGAAAAAGCTTTAAAATCTCTCAATGATGATAAAAAAAAATAAAGAAAGAAAAAGCAAAAAAAAGCTCTAACATTTACTTCGCATACAATACAAACTACTAGAGGTCATATTATATACATAAAACCCCTTCTTCTCTTTCTTCCTCTCTCTTTCAATCTTTCTCCTCCACATTTCACCTTCCTCTTTTTCACAGCCATATTTATTAGATTCCTCTAAATGGCCCTTTCTCTTCTCCATTGGATTGTGTAGATTCCCAGCTGATAATACCAATCAATATCTTCCCATTTCTAGTTGATTTTCTTTCTCTTTTTCTGTTTTCTTTAAGTTTCTTGAACTGTTAAGACTTAAGCTCTTCTGGGTTTGTTTGTCTTTTGGCCTCTGTTTTTTTTTTTTTTTTTTTTTTGGGAAACTCGTTGTGGGTTTGTTGCACAGAAGAAGCCTCATACACCCAGTAGCTTGTAGCCATGGAAAAACCTGAAAATAACTGAAAAAAGAGAAAAGAAACTTATAAACTTGTAAACTTTTTTCCTTTTGGAAACTCTTGTTCCTGGAAAATTCAGTTTTTGTTTTCCAACTGTCTTTTGTAAATTTTCCTTGAATTTTTATTTTTCTTCACCTAAGGAAAAGAGAAAGACATGGGCAAGCAAGGGCCTTGCTGCCACTGTGGAGTTACAAGTGAGTTCTTGTGTCTCCAAATTTTTTTCTTCTCTAAATAAATATGAACGAACAAAATTTCAATTAACTCTTCATTCGGTTTGCCTTTTCTCAGTCAATTATTGTTCTAAATGATCCTCTCTTGCTTAGAAAAAAAATATTCATTGTAAAAAATGATCACACCTAACATGGAAGGGTAGCCTGGACAAAGATGATAGATTGAGAATATGTGCTTTTTTTTTTGCTTTGTTGTTCCTATACTGGCTTTGAGCCATTGGTTCTTTTTTGTTTCTTTGGATACATGAGGTGTTGATTTGTTTTTCTTGAGTTTGTTATTGAAGTCAGAGAAATTTAGCTCACGCCCTTTTTGGTATTTGTCCTCTTTGACCTTGTAACAAGAATTTTGAACCTTCTTCATCATTGCCAATCGAGTTGGAGTCAATTTTATACTGGGCAGTCACATGGACTATATTTGATTACTGGGGTTCTTTGTTGTTTCCAATTGAGAATGCATTGAGCCCTTACATTAAGTCAAATTGCAGTTCTTCTGCTGTTGTTTCTTTTTAAATTGTTGATTCTATGGATAGGTATTTCCTTTGTGCGCTCCGTCAAGTTCTGGATGTAATTGTCCATATTCTTTTCTATGGATATGGAGGCAAGCCTCGCTGCTAAAGTATTATGTCCTGCAATTCTGAAACATCTTTTGGTGCTCATTGTTGCTTCTAATGCCTTGAGGCCAATCAAGTCAATACCTGCAAATCATTTGAATTCTTGTATACCCTCTTGAAAGCTTTGAACTTAAAACTGATCATGAATGCATGCTGGAATTTGGCCAAAATGTGGTTTGAATTCCTTTTACTGGGATTGCCAATGCATATAAAATTCGTTCACTTTAGCTTGTGGCACCATGAAGAACATCCAAGCGGCCTAATTTCTTGGCTTCTTGTTGTCATGGCTACAAGCTAAAAGCTTTATTTGTTCTACTCAGCAATAATTTGTTGTACAGAGAGGCAAAAGCCTCATTTAACTCATTTATGCCTAGGATGGTTTCAACCTGAACCTTATGCTGTGACATGAATTGTGAAAGTGTTGTGAGTTGAGTCAAAATAACTGTTATCATTCTTCTTCACTTGTTAGACAAACATCCCTCATCCTGGAAATCACATTACTGGTTTGAACTTCTCACATCTATTCATGTCAATTGCTGCTACTTCTGTCTTGTTCTGTATCCTGATTAGGAGCCCTTAATTTGATTTCCTTTCTGCATCCTGTCATCAACGCATGATTATTGACAGCTCTAAGCTCTTAGCTCTGCATGACCTTTCTAAGCTCGAGTTTATGCCTGTTGGAGCAGATTTCCATTGTCTTTCTTTGAGGGAATTGTCATTATACATCAGATCCTTGTTTTGGTTTGATTGAATAGAGTTGTATGTAACCAGTTGCCATAAATCATAGGTAATTTACTTGATGAAAATTATGATTTTTGCCTGACTGACCAATAGAAGTTCAAACCAATGAAATTTTGTTGTGCATAAGTTGCTTTAACTTTTTGCAAACATTTTTCATGGCATATGAATGCTGAAGTTTGAGATGACTACTCCTTTTGACATCTATATGATTAAATTGCGTCCTCTTTCTCTGTTGCATGTAAATATGCCAAAGTATATAGTCTTGCTTACAATAGATGTTGTTGGTATAGGCACACCTCTTTGGCGCAATGGGCCTCCTGAGAAGCCTGTGCTGTGTAATGCTTGTGGATCCAGATGGAGGACAAAGGGAACTCTGGCAAACTATACCCCACTGCATGCCCGGGCAGACCATGATGATTATGAGGATAATAGGGTCTCCAGAGTGAAGAGCATATCCATAAACAAAAACAAAGAACTTAAACTGATTAAAAGAAAACTAAATCATGATAACAAAGTGGTTGGAGGAGTTACTCCTCCTGATTACAACCATGTTTATCAAAAGACTTTAGATGAAGATAATAGCAATAGGTCGAGTTCTGGCTCAGCCATATCCAATTCGGAGAGCTGTGTGCAATTTGGCAGTGCAGATGCAAGTGAGTTGACAGGTTGGATACAGACCAAGTTAATCTTTATGTTCCCTGTTTACATCAACAAAGATAGAAAATTCAGAGGGGATTGAGTGTTAGTTGACTGTATTTCAAAGTTAATCAATAAGCTGCTAGCTATCATCCACATTTCAAACTGAATCCCATGCTTGATGTAAAGGCACGTGACCTTAAAGTAGTTCCAAAAATGGTTGATGAAAAAACAGAAGATAGACCACATGTATTATAAATTGGCCAGCAGCAAAAAATTCCTCTCATAGAATTAAAGTCTGTGGTTTTGCAAATGAACAAAAATTGCCTCCTCTCTTCTAGGTTGCTAATGTCAGAAGTGGGCTATACCTGTTTCCTTTTGATGATTTAGTGTCTTAGTATCAACTCATGTGAGGATACTGACTGCATTGTGGAGTATAGCTCCTAAAGCCAACATGCGATCTCAGATATCAAAGTGTTAATTTTGTGGAAGAATGTATATGGTAAATTCTCAGTCAAAGCCCTAGATGTGCTAATTCATTGAGCTTTATATTAGAAGTACATTTTTCTCTCAGTGCATTTTAATCCATGGTTTCTGAACTGATAGGTTTAGGAGAAAACTCAGTGCCTTTATATCTGCATGTTGGTTACAAATATGCTTGATACCTTTTGTTCTCTATTATTGACTTGAGTTAGGACTGCAACTTATTTTTCAGAAGAGCATGCCAATTTTCACTCTTGCTGGGCTCAGTGATGGATTTCTTCGCATCTCACTTTCTTTCTATCCTCAGGTCCAGCCCAATCAATTGTGTGGGAAACAATGGTACCTTCTAAGAAGAGGACCTGCGTCAATCGTCCAAAGCCATCTCCAGTCGAGAAGCTTACAAGAGATCTTTATACCATATTACATGAACAACAGTCTTCATGCTTCTCTGAATCCTCTGAAAATGATTTGCTTTTTGAGAGTGAAACACCAATGGTTTCTGTTGAGATAGGACATGGTAGTGTTCTCATTAAGCATCCAAGCTCAATAGCTCGAGATGAGGAATCTGAAGCTAGCTCCCTTTCAGTTGAGAACAAGCAACACTCAACAAATGAGGCTTATTCACATTCTGTGTGCCATCCTGTACATAATGAAAACAAGGGCACGAATAGAACTTGTCTCATGGTTGAAAAAGTTAAGAATATTATTGGACAAGAGCAGCTAAAGAGGTAATTATACCTGTGAATGGTTTCATCTTCCTAAGGCCCTTTTTTGTCCTGTTGGTCAGCATGCATGTGTAACTGGAAACATTGCTGCCATATATGTTTTACATCAATCATCAACTCTCCATCATGACCACATCCTAACTATTAAAATGCACACCAAAGAATGCACTGCAAATGATATATATCTCCTTGCCAATAATTGAATTAAGAATCTTTGGTGCAGGGATAGAATAATTAAGTTGAGGATTGGGGTGGATTCATAGTTTACCTCTAGCATGAGCGTGATTTGAAGGCAAGGGAATAGGCATATATTGGGGGAAGTGTTAAATTGAAACAGGAATCTATAAACCTTAGTCTGCAATGATTGATCTTTGCTGTTTGGAATTTCAGGGAGACATATCTGCATGAGAAAGTACAAGTCCTGGGGAATCATAACTCACCACTATGTAAAGTAGATTTAAACGTAAGTGTCATTTTTTCTGTTGCTTATTATGATTTCACAAAACCGCTATTCTAAAACTTGAGATTCTTACCTTATCCTCTTGTCTTGAATCACATGACTTTTTATGATGTAAAAAATATATACTCTTGGCACCAATGGTTATGTGTTGAGCATGACCTATACCAAGATTCTACCATTTGTTCTCTTGTATTCCGAATGATCTCTGCAAATGCTTCCCAAGGATTCTATCACAATGCCATAATGACTTGAATTTTGGGATATATCAAGAACAAGCTTTCTTTACTCTATGCTTCCATCAGCATGCATCATGATTTTCTGTGTACTTGTTTTAGGATGTTCTTAACCTTGAGGTGTTTGCAAGAAGCTTGACAAATGAAGAGCAGCAGCAATTACTAAAATATCTACCTCCACTTGATGTCACCAAACTCCCTGACAGGTTAGTGCTGTGCCACCGAATTTTTTAGCAATTGTTAACTTGGAAGGAAGGGTCTTCCTGAGGGGACACACTAGTTATTAAGAGGTTAGATTTCCATTTTTAAAGTCCTAGGTTCTAATCTTAGGAATGGGGTATGGGGTTTATAAGAATGAAGAAAGTTACTCCCATTGTGTAGCTCATGGCACAATGAGCTTCTTCATGGACCAAAAAAAAAAAAGAAAAAATAGAGCTGATTAGAGATAAGCTGAGGGAGTGGCATTTGCATTGGTTTGGCCATGTCTAATGTTGACCTACAAATGCTCCAATTAAGAAGAATGAATTGATGGCATGAGGATAGGAAGAGAATGACTTAAGTTGACTTGGAACCTTCGCTTAGGAAGGATTTAGAACAATTACAATCTCACACCAAATTTAGTCTATAATAGAACAGAATAGCGAAAAAAGATTTGTGTACTTGACCTTAATTAAATTTGAGACTAAAGCCTTGTTCTTGTTGTTGTTAATATAAAAAGGACAATGAGATAATTGTATTTCTGGTGCAAGGTACTGCATATGTTTTATTTTTTAGTTTTCTTTTTTTGGCTTTGGTCCAATGGGGAACTGTTGATTTCTTTATGAAAAGCCACATGCAGTTCTTTGCATTGCTTACGCCTAGAAACATTTGACCTGTTCTGTTAGGGCATCCAAATGTACAAGGCTCCCACATTTATGTGATATTGGGAATGATCAAATATATGAAGTCTTACCATTATTTTCGCAAAGAGGCTATTTATGTTAGAAATTACAATGGAATCAGGCAGCTAGAAAATAGATTAAGTTATTTTTTATGCCTGCATGCATGGGAACATTTTCTACAATAATATAGGTTTCTGGTACTCAGTTTTAATAACAAGATATTGTACCTTCAGTATCTTTCATTGCAAGGTCTACAGCATTGCAGTCATACTTTCAAACAGTTTGACTCATGTTTGAAATAAAAGTGATTCCTTTTTCCCTTCACAGCCTCAAAAACATGTTTGATAGCCCTCAATTTAAGGAGGATATATCTTGCTATCAGCAACTACTAGCAGAGGGGGTCTTCGATATCTCCTTCTCAGGAGCCAAAGCTGAAGATTGTAAGAATTTAAAAAGGCTTGCATTATCCAATTTTGCAAAATCCAAATGGGTTGAACATTATCAGCAACTAAAGGTTTGGACTAATTTTTTATGAGTAGACATATCATCTCACTTGGGTTTCACTTATGATTCAATTCTCTGGAAAGGAAACCCACAATTGTATTGGTACTTATAGCCTCTCTTCGGATGCAGACATGTAAACATGGTACGGTAGAGTCTCTTGCTATGCTGAATAATTTAATTGGTGTCAAGAGATCACGTGACAATCCAAGTCAAAAAGTTCCAGGTTAGTCAATATTTTAGTCCTTGGCTAAGTAGAAGTAGATCTTGATTTCTTTCCAACTTCCTTTCCAGTAGAAGCAAAATGCTACTAGCTGTTTAATGTTCACATTGAGAATACAGATGAAACAATTAGTGCAGATCAATGGAAATAACCAAACCAATCTTCTTCCAACCTATGTTTCATTTTTGGCATCAGGCATTTCAAAACAAGAACCATATCCTAGTACATCTCACTAGACATTTATATTGATAAGACTCATTGACATGTTTTTTCTTGTTCTATATTAGAAGTTTATATTGTGTTTCAAAGCCCCTTTTTCTGTTTGTGCACCAAACTGCCCAAGACATGCCAATGCATTTACAATTCCATGCTTCCCTCTCTGGATTTAGTTAATTGTGATAATTCCACCGGAGTTGTTCAGGTTTTGTGTCAAAGAATTAATAATCTTGGGTAAGGATAATGGGCTATAAGCCAGTTTAATAGTCCTTGACCCAGCAAATGGTTAATGAACTTAAAAAAAGCATTCATGCGTAGGTGGTTGTGGTGTCGAGTCATGTTTATTTTGCACTTTTTCCGTAGAGTGAATTTAGATTGTTCTCAAAGGGTTCTCTTACAGAAGCAAGGATAGCGAAGAGCCCAAAAAGGATTGTCATGAAGGTTACCTATGAAAACAAAGAACTCATAGACAATGATGCTTCTTGCTTCAGTCCACGAAGCCTATTTGCCATGCCTCCTGATGGTAGCTCCCCTATGCTGGATTCTCTTCCTTTTGTAGATGAAAGTTCTGAACAGGATCTGCTGCTGGACGTGCCGTTGAATGGCTCATTTCCACAAGCAGAGCTTCTTCACCCCACTATAAATTTTGGCCAACAAGCTAGTACTAGTAGTAGCTCAATATACCCTCATCATTTCCTTCCCTAGTGATGCAAAATTGGCATTTTATAACTTTAGGGCTATGTAGGTGCGCCTTCTGCCAAAATTCTGTGACTAGATTACAGTTGTTTGGATGCCAAATACCAAGTCTCTGTATGATGAGGTGTGATGGTTGCTACTTCTTCTCCATCTCTTTTCCAAACTTAAGTATGCCAAGGGATAAATTTTGGGGTGGCTTTTTTTGTATAGGTTAACAACAGCATGTAATGTGTTTCTAAGAAGTGCATTAGGGGGTTTGATGATTTCAAGAACTGTGTATGGCTTGCTTTGACACTTGCTGATATTGCCAAATGCCGACTAAGGTCCATTATGCATTTCCCATGGCCTAAAGATAAAGTGAGAAACAAGTTGAGGAGTAGCGTTTTAGAACATGAACGTGATGAGTGAGGGACACATGCGTCTAGTTATTGAGGTATGTGTAGATGTGTCTTATAAGGCTTCCTTTGGTTGGCAAGAAGAGGGATTAATCATGGAAGTTCCGAATCCGATAGCTTCTCAAGTGGTCTTTCGGGCAAGTCAACTGGGAGTTTTTTTATCTTTTTTCTTTCCTTTCTGATGACAAAAGATCCTTCACCATTGATTTTTCACCATTTTAGGTTAGCTACTGTACCTTCAGGTGAGATGGAGGATACTAAGATGCTTTCAGTTCGGTTAACTGAATCATTGGACGAAAATTGAAAGAAATTAGAATTTTAGTTTGACCATTTGAAAGAGTGAATCAAACTAAATGTTCGATTATCCATAAAATTTGATTTGGTTTCTGTCATATGAACGATGAATTAGTTGAAAGCTAATTTTAAAGAAAAAATTTAAAATTCTACTTCAAATTCAAAAAATATAATTTTTATATATTCTTCGAGAAATTTATTATTATTAAAAATCTTAAGTTTTTATCATTATTAAGAAATTTATCATTACTAAGAAATATATATGTATAAGTTTTTATTATTATTATTATTAAAATTAAAAAAATCAATAAAATTTTTAATATTTGATAAGTATTTGAATAAAATTAAAATTTTAATATATATTTAATTAATTTAATTATAATTTAATATGTATTATAATTTATTTAATTTATATTAATATTTTTTATAAATATTTATTATTTGTATAATATAAATATTTATAATTATATAAAGTAAAAGAAAAAAAATATTTTTTAAAAAATTCTAAATTTTTATATTTATTTTTTTTGAGAAAAATATTTTTAAATTTAATTTTTATAAAGAAATTCATAATTTATTTTTTTAATTTTTTTAAATAATAATTAATCTTAACTTTATTTTTTTAAAATCATAATTTAAGTTTTATTTTTATTTTTTTATTAAATAAAAAATAAAAAAATATAATTTATTAATAAATATGATAAATTTATATAATAAATACATATAATATATATATATATATATATATGAGTATCGGCAATCTAATAATTGGTTCAAATAGATTTTTAACCTAGGCTTGTTGGAGAATATAGATGAACTTGTGTGGGAATTATTGTCTAAAAGGGAATTCTTCTAAATTCTCAATGATTTAGAATTTGCACTTCTGTTTTGTAGGTCTTAAAGTTCTAATGCGGGTAGAACTCTTCTAAATCTCAATCGGAATGGACTAAGAGAGACTTTTTCCTACACACATACAGCTTCGTGCAATTACACAAATCCCTGTCGTAGGCAAGCACTGCTCAAAAGATATATCTCTTTAATCTATAAATCCGGTCAAGAGATATTCCAAGCAAGGGAGAAACAGAGCACAGATGGAGTCCGAGGTTGCAAAAGGGTATGATAATTCCCCGCTGTCGGATGAACTGGAGGTGGTCGTGACCTTGTTAGAACTGCAGCAAGATCCGGTGAGAAAATTAAAGCGTACTAGAATGACATTCTGGGTTCATCGCTACTGCCTGACCTCGACGAAAGTGGCAACCTGCGTCGTGTCCCGGATTGCCCAGATGCACTATCGCCGGCCTGTACCCGACCGTTTATTGACCAATCTAGTTCGTGAGCTGGTGGATTTTGTTTCCCTGTCGAGCAGCAACGAGAAGCAGCTGTTCTTAACTGCGGTGATATTCCTGGAACGAGGGCAGTACTTGTGTGAATTTGCATGCCAGGAAATCGGGGCTTACGAAGAGCTTCTTGCTCTTGCAGGCACATGCGTATTTCTGGATCCTCGAGTCCGCAGGGTTGCTAGGAGTAGGCTTGAAGAGCCCGCTTGTTGTTCCATCTGCTTGCATGACATCTCTGCTGAGTCTTACGGTGCTCGTTTGCCATGTTTGCACGTTTTCCACTGTGACTGCGTGGTCAAGTGGCTGCGGAAGCACAATACTTGCCCTCTTTGTCGTTTCGAGCTTTGAAGTTTGAACAATTATGGAACCAACTGAACAGGTGTTCCTTAACTAATTTTTGTCATTAAACTGCGCTGTTATGCTCTTATCTTATATACGTATATATTCATATTATTCGAAACAGAAAAAAATAGAAAGGATCAATTTAAACAGCACAACTTTTGGCAAGCAAACACTTGTGCCAAATCGCTAATGGGATCATCATTCTATGAGTAATTGAGTATAGATGGGCTGATCATCTCATTGGACAATGGCTGCACTTGGTTACAGATGATAGTAAGGCCAGTGCACGGATAAATCCAATTTGATTCTTGTAACCTTTCTCACTTCAAAGAACGTTGATTTCCCTCATTTATATGAAAAAGACAATTGAGCTATATTTGGGATGTGAAGGCCTTATCTATGTGAAATGAGATCATATTTAGTTGAAAATTAAAGAGAAACGAGCGCCTCACAAAAGATCCATCTCTAAAACCTAGGGATAATTACCTTGGATATATTGAATTTAAGGTGTAATTACACTTTCACAGATCACATGGTTAGAAATTACGAGAAACATACTGAAATTTTTCTTAAGTAGTCATTAGTAAAAGTTAGTTTTAATTACAAGGTATGGACAAAACGAACCAAAATGTCCTTACAACAAGGATGCCCACAATATAACCATTGGTAACAATGTTTAACAGAACAAAAGGCCTAACCATGGCAGAAAGGAGACAAAATATAACCATTAACATGCTGCTATAAACCTTCTTTCCTTCTTGCCCTGATGTTGTCTTCTTGCTTTCTTCTAATTTTCTCAAGAAAACTACATTAAGACCATTAAAAAAGGATGTTCCCAGTGGACGAGACTCATGTGGGGTAAACGGAAGTCCATTATGCTTGAATAAGTTTAAACTTCGAAGTGCCAAATGCAATTGCAAAAATGCATAGAAGGTTTCTGGTGCAATATATTACCTAACTTCCTTAGTTGAGCCTCCACATGCTTTCTTAGTGTTTTTTCATGCCCTGATGGCAGAAACCATTTTGCACAGCCTATTTGACAATTGCAGAACATTTGCATTCATCAATATAAGAAATGGAGTGTAACATAGAGGAGGAATGTATACCATCATGAAACCACTCAAATGATAAAAATTCAATCAAAGATTGGTTTAAGCCAAACATAGTTAAAGCTGGCAATCTGTCAAATCAAGCAAGTAATTCTTGGTCATTTAGCTAAAGGGTAATCCGGATTATTGTAGCAAGATACCCTTTAAGGGTCTCTGTAATCAAGAGGACATCACGATGATAATGACAACCATAATTCTTACTTGATTTGGTTCAAAGTTTAGAATTTCTAGATTCATGGGAAGATGCATATGGGGAGAGGCAAAAATACTGTATCAAGCCATCTCATCTTGCCAATTTAACCTGCAAGATCCTTCACCTAAGCATAGGATTTCATTGAGCGACACAATTTATTACTGAGGATTTTGACAAATTAACAGCAAGTAAACTGAAAGATGGAACACAATATTGAACAAACAAACACACGAACACAAAGTCCATTGGCCGTCAGCATTTTTTTGGGGATAAGTTTCACTTTCCATCAAAATTATGGAAATGATAAAGCAATTATCAGAATCCCCAATCCAATGCTGCCCATGAACCATTTAGCTCAAGTGTGTACGACAAGAGATTATACCCTTCAATCAGAGAAAGGAAAATGAGAGAAAAAGAAAAAGAAAATGGCCATCTCTTAAACCATTTTTGAATTATTCTATATTGAGATTATTGAGATTCTAAACCATGCTTAAATCAGACAGGAGCTGCAGCCTTTGTGACTTTAAGATTCAAAAGTCAGATAAGGAGTTCAGTTAATCATAAGATGAAAAACTTCAATCATCATTAGCCCTAAAAAATTTCATTGCAAATCCCAATATAATTATAGATTTATTTTATAGAAAATCCACAAATATTGAAAGGACTAAATACAACCATAATTTGTTGCTTCCAGGTTTTGAAAACTTCCTGTCCCATCTTAGACTCCAAAATAGGAGTTGGGAAACAAACAAGCTATGCCCTCTGGGAATGCAGCAAACAAACCACCATTCTAATTCACACTAAAGACCAATTTCCACTCAAAGCTCCTTCCCTTTGTCATCAACACCCACTGTATCCTCACCCTGGCTGCCAACAGAGTTCAAGGAAAAGTCATGCCACACCTTTTCACAACCTCAAACATGCTTGAATTCTCTAAACTATGACCATGCAGAGAGTCCTCAGCAAGAATTCTAAGTACATCTAATAATGTAAGCTCCTTATGATTCTTTGGGGACCAAATGCCATCACATGGCACTCCCCCACTTCTCTCATTCTCCTTTCCTAGCACTGATGCTAGCAATGCATGCTTTACTTCAACATCTTTCTCTGTTTCACAAAGATGTGCACCACTAGGACCAACATATCTAAACTTGTCAATATCATCAATGCTCCTTCGGCTGAAATTTTCTCTCTGCTATTCTGTAATCGATCAGCTTCATTATCCATTTTCACATTCCTTGCCTTCCACTCCAATCTTATTATTCCCTGCACATTCTTTGGTTTGTTAAAAACTAGATTCTAATACCTCCATGGAAGATTCTAGATTTCTCTTGGTGGAGATTTCTCCATGAAATTTCGTGTGGATTCCATGCATTTCAACCATCTTTTCTTCACTTTGGTGATTTTGTGGCAATTTTGAACCATGAGTGCACAAATAAATCACATCCATGTGTGATTTATAAATGGATTCTTCCGAAGTTTCTCCTAATTTCTCTGTTTCAGCATTTAAACTACTTAAAGTATCCATAGCCTTATTATTGTCCAAATGTTTTGAATTTTCAGGCGAAGAAATCAATTTATCCCTAATCTTCACAAACATACCTAAACTTTTCTCAGTTTTAGCGGCTAAACTACCTCTTGGAGCCTTCAACTCCAAATTTTTGTCCAAAACTTCTGATTCATTTAATGGATATTTCAACTTCACAAAAGTTTTCAATAATTGCTCTAAGGTTCCCCCTTCACCCACCCCACCCACCCCCTCCCCCAAACAAGTGCCTAAACCACCACCTGGAGCCTCAGGTTTCAATTCTTTATCCAAGGTTTTAGACTTTTTAACAGAAGACTAAATAAAAAACCTTCATTTAAAGCTGACTCCCTTTCTGAAACCCTAAGTTCTGCGGATTCATAATAAATTACCTCGCTCTCGCTAGCTCCATTAACACCAGGAGATGACATCATGCCTGAAGCGGTTTCAATCCTATCTGTCAATTGCGCATCCGGAGAAAACCTCGAATCCGTATCACTTCCCAAATCAACGGCTGCCAAATCATCCGTACTATCTCCATCAACGGCCTCGAACTCCTCATCATCTTCTGCGATCGCAGCAGCAGCTGCCAGTTCCAGCTGCAGCTCCTGCTGCGAGCCAGTTAGGGTGGACTCTCCCGGCGGTGCGTGGAAGACCTCGGAAACAAACTCGCGAGGGACATTATCACCATTCTGCTGCTCCCCGAGAGATTCCGATAACGATAGCATCATGATTCCATTGGTGGCAACCGGAATCTGGTCGGAACCGTCGGCGAACAGGCAGAGACGCAACAGATCCTCCTGAGAAGATGGCATGCGGCAAAGATAGCTGATTGAAGCGAACGGATCGTCGCCGTCGTTCATCTCTGTGAATTTTTTGTTTAGAGTGTGTGTGCGTTCTGATTTAGGGTTTGGGGTTTTGATTTGAGCGCTTTGGTTTGTTAAATTTTCCCGCGCTTTTTCTCTTTTGACGAACGGTCGATGATGAGAGCGACGGTGGATATGCGTTTGCGTCGTTCGTATATACTTAGCCTTGCCGATTTGTCGTTTCAGATGACTCATTCGCATTTCTGGTTGTCCCTTTTTTTTTTTCCAGTTTGCCTTACAGATTAGAATGCAGTATTGGCTAAATACAGACTCCACCTGTTTTTTATTTTTTATTTTTAAGAAAAAATATTTGGTTTTCTCCAAAATTAAAATATCGGCTCATTTATGGGATATAGGTTAATTTAAAATTTTAGATATGGTAATTTAATTGACTCTTAAACTGCATAATTACACAAATCATACAAATAAAAATAAAAATAATTTCTTATAATGTGACATTAGAAGGGAAATAAGAAATTTCAACTATGAAAAATTGAGTATCTAAAATTTCTTATTTAGTTTAATTATAACAATTACTTCTCTAGATGATAAGAATTGCTTTAATATAGATATGGCTTCTTCGTTTTACTCGACATAAAAAGTCATTAAGAATGTATTTGTCTGGATAAAGTTACGGAAGGGGGTTTAGTGGACAGAGATGAGGTAGCCTGCGGACCTCACATTCAAATTTTACTAAAGTTTTTTTTTAATTATTATGAAAGAAAAAAAATATAACGATCAAATAAGTGAGGTAAAATATATAAATAAATATCTTATAATGTACAATTGATTATTAAAGAATATTGTTTACACATTATATGATACTTATTTACATATTTTAGTTCACTTGTTTGTACATAACATCTTATATTTTTGTAAAAAAATTGAAATAAAATAAAAATTCGTCTGCTCTCCCCCTGTTTTGTCTCGTTCCCCTAACTGACTTCATGGACAAAGAACCCTTGTTGGTGGGATAAAAGATACAAAAGCCTTCAGGATGTATGCATAATTTGCATCGTGGTACAGAATGCTCTCGACCCATGACTATCATGTATACATCCAAGTCCCGTCCCTAAGACGAAACGTGTACATCGTTAGCTGTACTGTTAGTCTTGGCTTGGATTAGCTTCAAGGCCAAGAAAGCAGACATTGACACCACTCTCGCGTAAGGGAGAACCCTTGGTGGTTCAATTTAATGAGTTCATAGTTACAATATAGTAAACTATACGAGTTTTAACAAACTTAACACAATATCTAATTTGTTTAAATTTGATTACGCTTAAGATAATCTTTTTCTTGAAGATAAAGCCCCCCCCCTTAAATCCAACTAGACAAAATGTCTAAAAATTGTTATTGTGTCACAATCTGAAATTATTGCCTACCGCTCGCAATAGTTTACCAAATTTATCCAACCATATAATAAGGAGTCGGGTAAGGAGCCTTCGTGTTCTCCCCCCTTGGCTTCCGAGGCTCTTTTGTCCCCCAAAAGAAAGGAAAAAAGAAAGCTAAAGCAATCATGCATACCTTCTCAAGGTCTCCGTTCTCTTCCGTCTTCCTTGTATTCATCGTTATCACCACCTTGTGCTCCTCCTTCCTTGTCCAATCCGATGGGAATCCGGTCGAAGGAGCCCAAAATTTCATTGATCAAACTGCACATGCCGCGGAAAATGTTACAAATGGCACGGTAAATGCCGCTAGCGACACAAAGAATGCTGCCGAAAGCGTCGTCAATGGAACAGTAAATGCCTACAACGACACCAAGAATACCGCTGAAAGTGTCGTCAATGGCACCAAAGATATCTACAATGGCGTCCAAAA
Source organism: Bruguiera parviflora (assembly GCA_019804595.1). Classification (NCBI taxonomy): domain Eukaryota; kingdom Viridiplantae; phylum Streptophyta; class Magnoliopsida; order Malpighiales; family Rhizophoraceae; genus Bruguiera; species Bruguiera parviflora. The sequence continues at coordinate 2,518,421 of CM034056.1, forward strand.
TGCCCTTGGCAATGGAGCCCATGGTTTGCTCTCTGGCCAGGGACCGCTACCTCTCATGTCTATTGTGTTTTTGGTGGTCCACTTTGTTTGTGCATTTCTGATCTTTGAAAAACCATGAAACCACTTTGTTCGTGTATTGGTTTATGTTTATGGCTGGCTTTGGTTGTTTTTGCTTCTCACCATAACGTTGTCGGTCTCTTTTGTTTTTCTTTTCTGGGAATGGCAATAGGGTTATTGCATTGTTTGTAAGACGTAAATATGGATGGAATTGTTACTATTCATGAAAATGCAATATCAATAATATGAAGCCGGGATTGAGGTTCAATGCATACGAGTTAGTCCTACATCGAACTTCAAGGGAGATTTTTGGAAATTGATGTTGTTGAATGGTCCATTGAAATCCAATCTTGTTCTTCAAACTTTATCGGTTCGTCAGTTTGTGAACATCAGTTTAGAGATATCATCTTCCATCGAAAGCAGTTTGATTAGCGTCAAGAGTGCTAGAAAAATTAATATTTGTCGAGCATCAGTAAGGATGCCAGAAAATCAAAATTTTCTCTGTCAAGCATCAACCAGGGTGCCAGAAAATCAACCTTTCTTTGCCAATCATCACCAACAAGGATGCTGGAACATTAATTTCTTTTTGTCTATAACTTTAACAAAATGTTGGAAAATTGGTTCCAATTTTGGTTTAACAACCAGAAACTATATATCAATGCATGTTCTAATAGCTGGTGAGTTGGCTGCTGTTTATATATCTATATATATATGCTAGATATTTTGTTTATACTATTTTAATAATAAAATTATTTTTAATATTTAATATTAGTTATATTTATAATATTATTACCAATAAACTCTATAAATAAAATTTATAAAATAAATATATTTTACAAATCTAATTATAATTAGGTTATAATAATAAGGAAAATTCGTAAAATAAAAAAAAAAAGTGATCGGGTCCAATTGAGTTGAGTTGGCACATAGGTTTCTTTACAAGAGTTTAGAGTGAATTTTGCACAGGAATACATGACTAAGGACAAATTTGTGAATTTTGACATTAACACTCCAGCGATCGAGTAGATAAAAATACGAAGAGTTATTAAGTATATAAAAAAAAATAAAGTCATTATTTTATGTGACTGTTAATTCGATTTATTTATATATTGATAGGTCAATCAAAATAAATAAAATTTATTGATAATGTAGTGGAGCCAATTTCTCAAATAAGATATAGGTCTTTTGTCTGACAGAACGAATTCGGAGGGTCGATTTATGGAGTCTTCGTGCGTTTGTGGTGCCCATGCAGGCTCGACGGTGGGCTCTTTTAGTCTCGCCCTAGGGTGGCCCGTAATTGGTCATGGGCCACTTTATCATACCTATTATATTAGAAGTATTATTTTTAAAATATTTTTAATTAAAAAATTAATAATATTAAATATTAATAAAATTATAAAAATAACAAATATTATATTTATTTTTTTATGAAAAAATAATTAATCTTATAAATAAAGTATAAGGATATTTAAATAAATATGTAGGTATTTATTAAATAATAAATTTATTAAATTAATTTACTATAAAATTTTAAATGAAATATTTGCTATATATATGCCAAATTATTTATACAATAATTATATAAATTTTGTAAACTTAACATAACCGAATTATATTTTATGAAAATTATTATATTTTGTTTTAGTTTTTAAATTGTTCTAATTAAAGATTACTTGTAAGGATTTGCATTAAGTATAATATAAATTATAAAAAATAGTTAAATGATTAGTAAAAAAATTTATTATTTTGAAATAATTATGAAAAAATATTCTATTATTTTTAATAAATATTGATTTAATAAATTTCTTACCTACTGTGAGATAAGTACTCACGGAAAATTATTATCTCTTATAAATGATCTATATATATGTTTAAAAATAAATATAATTTAAAAAGTAAGTATTAATTTTATATTTTATATCTAATTAAAATGTTAATATGATAACAAGATTAAATTACTTGGGAAAATGAATTAAAGAAATATGTCAAAATATCTTTTAATGTTATTTGGATGATCATAATATATGAGTAAATATATATATTATGATATATAAATATAAATTAATTAATAATAAATTAAATAAATTAAGTTATTAAATTATTTAATATTAATTATTAATATGTTATGATCCTAATATATGATACATATAAGAATAATTCTATAAATATAAAGTAGAGATCAAATTAGATTTAATTAAAAAATTTAAAAAGTATTATTAAAAATAAATATAAAATATTTAAAAATATAAAAAATAAAATAAAATATTTAAGATATTAAGACATGTCTCTTGATTAAAGTAAAAAATTAGAATCTCTATAAATATCCCTTTAAAAAGAACAAAATTTAGTACAATTTTATTAGTTTAATTCATAATAATTTGTCAAAAGAATTAAAAAAATTAAGATTATTTTAATAGTAGTTACAATTTTATTTTTTAAGATAGTTTTATAATTATATGTTATAGATAAATTATACAATTTTAATTTTTATTATATATTTATTTGATAAATATTTTTTGTAATTATAAATAATATATTCAAGATAAGTTAACTTATTTGTTTGCAAAATTTGACCTAATCCACAATTGTTTTTTTGATCTGTGCTTTAAATTCAAATTTAAAAAGAGAATCACTGTGTAAGAATGATGTAAGAAGATGAGTGAAAATATTTTTTTTTTGTAATTTTAATAGTTTATTTTAAAAAATAAAATAAATTTATTTAATTACTTTATTTTTATAACATTTATGACTCTTGAAAATTAAACCGACTACAGCGATTAGCCTGTACATAGCGGTCGAAGTGACCGTTGACTAACAGAGGTGCGTTTCCGCTTGAGTTGCCCGCCGCGGAGCAAAGCTGTTACCGACTCTCCATGTCTCTCAACTCTCCGTCGTCCAAGTCCCACCAGCTCTTTCTCCTCCCACATTTAACCTCCGAATCCGAATGAATCTACGATTCTGCCACTGCCAACCTCTCTCCTTGTTTGCTTCCACTAGCCCTATCATAAGGTCGGCGATCGCCTTCCCGTTTTGTTTTTTCTTGTTTTTGTGTAGAAAAATCATTGCTGCTTGTTTTGAATTTGATTTTTTTCTTGAATTTATTGTCATTTGCTTTCTCTCGATCTTCAAGTGTAGTATTTTGTATTTGGTTGCGTTTTTTTTTTCTTTTTTTAAAATTTTTCGTTTTTGTAAAGTTAGACCTTGTTAAATCTGATTAGCGAGGAGGAATCCTGTTTGGTTACTGAGAAAGTGGAGGAAAATGAAATAAAATTAAATTCGAGCTCCTGTTTGTATACTGAGAATTCATGAAACCATTAATCTTGTTATTGTATTATGTTCGGTCTGAGAGGTTAGAATGTTGAGATGCCAAACAGCCGCTTCTTTGCCGTTGCTTGGTTTATTTCTTTCATGAATTTCATTTGAAGATTTCCGTATGATATAAATGTATATTGAACTTGAATGCTTGTTTGTTGTGAAATTTTATTTATTTATTTTTTTAAACAAAAATTTATCACTCATTTGAAATGAAGTACCGAGATATTGGGCTTGAGTTGTCGAGTTCTGTTTGGTTTAGTAGAAACTTGGGAAAAATATAAAGGAAACCGGTGAGTTTATAACATTCTTCAGTTTGGTTATGCTATTAAATTGCAGAATAGTTTCATTGTCTATCTTATTTTTCAACTGTTTGCCAATGGTAATTTTTTGGTGTTCGTTTTTGTTTCAATTGTTATCAGCTACTTCATTACTTTATTTTATGTTCTGGAATGGGGTTTACTGACAATATGCTCCAGAAAGAGTCTAAAAGGGTAGTGTCAGGCAGATCATCTATGGAAAATGGTCATTGTCGAGCTCATACAGCTCTGCCAAAGTACAAGCGGCGAAGAGTTTCTGCTGTTCGGGAATTTCCTCCTGCATGTGGACAGTTAGCCAGTAGGATTTTCATACCAGTCAAAGAAGCATCGAGGCTTGCTACAGCTGGCAATTCAACTTATGATAAGAGTTCTGATGAAATTAATGATTGTTCCCCTACAGCTTCTGGAATGGAGCTGAATCCCCCTTTGGTGGGTGTGTCACCAAGCTGGGATCTTCCGGAAACTAATCCTGTGAAATCCAAGGCAGAAGAGCAATTACCTTCATTTGATCTTTCAAATGGGATTGAATCCGTGAATCTGGAACCTGCGGGGACATGGCCGCCAAAAGCTGTGGACGCCTTGAATGTTGCAGGGGCAGCTGCCCTCGTGAAGGCTTCTGAAGGCGAAACTGTTGGTGTGTCAAAGGATTTACTTAAGGTGGATGCTTATTTTTCAGCAGAAGAAACTGTCCCACGAAATTATCCTCCCCAAAGAAGAATATCTGCTGTCAGGGACTTCCCTCCTTTCTGTGGGAGAAATGCTCCATGCCCTGGTAAGGGTGAGAACTCAAAATTGCCTGCATTTGATGCAAAGAAGATCAGTGATGAGAAACTGTGTGATGATGAAAAGCCATGGCAAGAGCAACTGAGAGTGACACTGGAGGTAGATTTGAAACAAGTGGGAGAAAATTCAAATGCTTACAACTGTAAATTGCAAGCAAATATATCTCAACTGACTGGGAATATAGTTCCAGTTGAATGTGATGGACCTGCTGCTAAAGAAGGAAGGAATTGGCAGGAATCTCAAGCTGCTGATAGGAATGAAGTGGAGGGGGTCCAAGGCGATATACGAGACCAAAGCATCAAACATCGTAGAGAAAGTATTCAAAATCACATTAACTATGGAGGCTTGGCAGGGAAGCTCAAGAAGAAATCGGTAAACCGCATGGAGGAGTTGGCAGGTAATGAGGACATTGAACTTTTGGAGGACAAACTACAAGCTGAAACTGAGGGGTATGATAGCAGAGAAATAGTGAATAAAAATAACCAGATATTTTCTCCAAGGAATGAAATCAAGGTGGCCCAAGAGGACATACAAGAAAGGGGCATCGAGTCCCCTTGTAAAGCTGTCCAAAATCAGAGGATGCTTGAGATAGCCCCTGCATTATGGGAAAGGGAAATTTTAGGCTTGGAGGAAAACCTGGGGAAGGACTTAGTGGTTTCCCTTGATGAAAGAGGTCCTGAGAAAGAGCTTTCAGACTTTCTAGTCTGTGATATTGAAAATTCTGGCTTTAATGGCTCAGAATTTGCAGCAAAGAGGGTAGCTGTGCAAGGTCTAATGGCTGAGCAGTATTGTTCTTGGAGCCAAGCAAAGGTGGTCCATAAATCCACTAACTTGGCTGCTGGTACAAGAGAAAACAAAGGGAAGAAGGAGGACTTTACACTGCTCAAATTGTCAAATTCTGCTTTCAAGGAAAAGAATAAGCAAGGAGAGAACTTTGGAGGAGCATATGCTAAAAGGAATTCATCTTCTTCTGGAACGGATTATCAAGGCATAGGTGCAATGCCTGCAATGGATAAAACGGACAACCCCAAAAGTGATGAATTCAGTAAATTCCAATTGGTAAGAAGACCATGTAATGAAGGGGTGAACCTCCCGCCTTCCAATCCCAGTGGTTCAAGTGCTACAGGTGATGCCAGAAATAAAGTTAGGGAAACATTGCGTTTATTCCAGGCAATATGTAGGAAGCTTTTGCAGGAAGAAGAAGCAAAGGTGAAGGGGCATGGAAATACTCGCAGGAGGTGTGATCTTCGAGCGGCAAAAATCCTAAAGGAGAAGGGGAAATATGTCAATACTGGCAAGCAAATAATTGGATCTGTTCCCGGAGTTGAAGTTGGCGATGAATTTCAGTACTGGGTGGAGCTTAATATTGTTGGCCTTCATCGTCCAATTCAGGGTGGTATAGATTATTTGAATCAAGGTATGAATAGCCTTGCTACAAGTATTGTAGCATCTGGGAGCTATGATGATGATACAGATGAAACAGATGCTTTGATTTATACGGGTCAGGGAGGGAATGTGAATAATGGAGGGAAGGAACCTGAAGATCAAGAGCTTAAACGAGGTAATCTTGCTTTGAAAAACAGCAGGGATGCGCAAAATCCTGTGAGAGTGATCCGTGGTGAAACAAAGGTGTGTGATTCATCTGGTTCGAGAGGTAAGACATACATCTATGATGGCCTGTATTTAGTGGACAAGCTTTGGCAGGAGTTGGGACCACATGGTAAACTGGTTTACAAGTTTCATTTGGTTCGAATTCCTGGTCAACCAGAGCTTGCCTGGAAAGTAATGAAGAAATCCGAGAAATATCAAGTACGTCAGGGTCTATGCTTGGACGACATCTCCCAAGAGAGGGAGTCCATTGCCATTTGTGCTGTGAATACTATTGATGATGAGAGACCCCCACCATTTGAATATGTCACCCGCATGATATATCCTGCTCAGTACCATCTGATTCCTCCACAGGGTTGTGATTGTTATGGAAAATGCTTTGAGGGGGAATGTTCTTGTGCAGCAAAGAATGGAGGGGAGATCCCGTATAACCACAATGGAGCTATAGTTGAAGCAAAGCCCATAGTTTATGAGTGTGGTCCTTCTTGCCGGTGTCCTCCTTCTTGCTATAATAGAGTCAGTCAGCATGGTATTAAATTTCAGCTTGAAATTTTTAAAACTGAATCAAGGGGATGGGGAGTGAGATCTTTAAGTTCAATCCCTTCAGGAAGTTTTATCTGTGAGTATGCTGGAGAGCTGCTTGAAGAAAAGGAAGCAGAGCAAAGAACTGGTAACGATGAATATTTGTTTGACATTGGACATAACTGCAATGACAAAGTTCTCTGGGATGGACTTTCAGCTCTAATGCCTGAGGCACAGTCAAGCTCTTGTGAAGTGCACGATGGTAGCTTCACCATTGATGCTGCACGGTGCGGCAATGTGGGGAGATTCATTAACCACAGTTGTTCGCCTAATCTTTATGCGCAAAATGTTCTCTACGATCATGAGGATAAGAGAATGCCTCACATAATGCTGTTTTCGGCTGAGAACATTCCTCCGTTGCAAGAGTTGACTTACCATTACAATTATACGATAGATCAAGTTCTCGATTCTGATGGCAATATAAGGAAAAAGAGCTGTTATTGTGGCTCCTCAGAGTGCACTGGTAGGATGTATTAAGGCAGGCTAGGAACAGGAATTGGATCTGTAAGAAGCCATTATATTTGGCCACTGTAAGTTGCTTTCTGGATACGTAAGGTTGCACGTCTATACGCCGAATCCCCTGATTCATTTCAAGCCTCATATGCTTTTCAATGCTCGCCAGGTTGGATGCTCCCGCTTTGTTTCCTCCCTTCCTTTATGCTGTCACAATTTGCCAATTGCAAGAAAAGAAAATATTTGTATGTTCTTGGACATAGTGAGTATTCATGGTGGTTGTCCTTGCCATGTCATCTGTATATTACAGAACTATTTTACAAAACACATAATCTACACATAAATGTTTGAATACACAGTTTTCTGATGATCAATTTAATTGCAGGAAATGATTATATATATATATTTAATTTTTTTTTTTGGGTCCAATGTTTTTTTTACTTCGTACCATTTATTTAAATGAAGTAGAAGGTAGAAATCTATATAATTTTTGAAAGGTGGAAGTACATGCATTAGTTATCCCCACCAATTGCTAAACTCCACTTGAACATCGATGTTCCGGTTATTACTGCCCCACCCTAAGATTCTTATTATTTATTTATTAATTATTTTCCATTCTCGACTACCACGAATGGAAGAGAGTTGTGACTTCATTTTAGAATGATACTAAAGGATTTCCAGTGGGTTCAAATGAAATCAATTAATTAAAGATTATTTAGTGCACAAATATTGTGAATATGTATAGGTATTTATTAACCATTCTATTTATGAATATCATACATGAGATCAGCGAATGGCACATTGCATCCATCAATCCTTCATGTTATTACTTCTCATTTGAATTATATTATTATTCTGAGTATAGTGGCACGTACATAAATGCACAGTTGATACGATCAAACAAATGATAATTTTAAATAGTAAAGCATCGTCACTTCTGGTTTAAGATTAACGAAAATTATAATTGGTAAATTAGTTGAGGGCTTACCTTATGATGTGATCACAGCAAGCGCAAGCGGCTAGGTAATTTTAATCCAAGTACGTACGGTTGAAATCAGGCCTAATTTTGGGCCATGCAGGCCGAACAAAATAGAATTTTCTTGTTCAAGGCAGTCAGGAATATTTTTGTTTGATCTGAATAATAATTTACTTGATTTTATGGTCACCGATGCGTTTGCAAGATGGGCACAAAAGGAAGAAAAAAAAAGAAGAAGAAAAAGGGAATTGACTTTATTTCATATCTTTTTGAGTAAAAGTACATGTACTTTTTTATTTTTTGTTAACTCACATCGACTAAAATCTAAATTTAAGATTTTATAAAGACTATTTCAATACTAATAAATTATATTTTATTAATAAAGTAGGCAATCTTATTGAGAACAGCAAAGGATATTTGCTGGCCTACGAAACGCATAAAATTAAAAGCAACAAACTTGGGGACAATTCCCATGGCAGGTGGCTCCTGTCTAGTAAAGCTGCAATGCTGAGGTGTAAGCCACCCTTGGTTTCCAATCACCCGGGACAGCATTAGTTGCCTGAGCCCAAATTTGATGGTGGCTGTGACTTACTCGAAACCTCAAGGTAAGGGCACCCTTTGGTGGGTTAGGCATGTCCCAAACTGCCCCGTAGGCCTTTCTCATGCCTCTCCATTCCTGGCTATGATCCTGTAACCATTAAAATCAAATTAGACATTGCAATTATGCTACTAGTTAATTGTCACAATTCCAAGTCACGTTAACATTCTGGTCTTTTTTTTTTATTTTTATTTTTTATATTTCAATATAAGAGTTTTATGGATAAATTTTATTTATTTATTTTTAATTATGCTTCGTCTATTTTTTTGATTTTTATTTTTGTTTCAAATGCTAGCTTAAGGGTCATTATTAGCAGAACGGAAAATTGTAAAGATCAGATCAACAGAGTCAGTGCTTACCTGCCAAATTTCAACGGCTGAGACTTCATAAAAATCACCATGAACATCACGGACGTACAAAAGAGCAATGGCTAGGTAATCGGGGAACCTGCTGTGCTCGTGGACCATGAACATGAGGTCATAGTTGTCGTTGTACCGGCAAGGTATCCTCCGGTACTCGACGTCAACGACGCCATAGGCAAACAGGTCGACGGCCGTGTTTGGACGTGCCATTCTTGCATAGGCCTTGGTGCTTAGGATGAAGTCAGTTTTGTCCCCTTCACCATAGTCCGTCACCACCACGCTCACCCCATCATCAGTGCAGAGATGTGGGGCCTTGCACCTAACCTGGATTAATGTAATGGAAAGACTCATAAGCCCATCATTATCATCATCATCATCATCATCATCATCATCATCATTCATCACTTCTAGGGCTAGAGGCAGGTAGAGGTACTTAGTTTAATTATAGTGCTAACTTCAATAATGTTCTAGATTATCATATTATTTGGATGTATGGTATATGCAAAAGTAAGCACTCCAACAAGTCGGTGCACTTGGCCCATCAAGAAAAAATGGGCGAAAATGTCACTCCATTTCTCTTAAAAGAATGCGTGACTATCTTGTTTCCAAGATATCTTGTGTATTTTGTGAACTACTTTGTAATTTTTTTCCCATCCATGATAACTTTACGCTTGTAAACAGTGTTAATCTCTTAACAAAGGTCTATTTTCCAGATTGATTGTTGGTACGTAAAACAAATGCAAACAGCAATAGCGACCAAATCTTAGTATCAGATTTAATTAAAGTCTAGTGCACAGATCTTTTCTTGCATCTTCTAGGTCGGCCTCTTCATCTCCTCTCGCTCTCTACCGCGATTTGATCATCTCCTTTACTTGGACCATTTGTGAGTCTATGCTTGATATGTTTAGACAAACGTAAACCTCACTTACTCAATAATCATTAGCCAATACTTACTGAGAAGTTGTCGGGATTAAGTGGCTTGAATTTTTACCTGATAGCAAGCACCACAGCCGGTACCGTTCCTGTAAAGCTTTGAGACACCGGCTACATAAGCGTCATTAATGGTCCTTCCGTATTCTCCAAACCCACAAGCTCCAGCTGCATTCACACATCACCATTTTATGTAAAACATGTAGAGTTTATACGTAATTTGAACGAAAATCTTAAATCATGAACATAGAAACAAATATAGAGAGAGCGGAGATGTGTCTGCATACTTGGTGTCCCTAAGCAATCAGGGCTACCATAGAAAGTTGCCCTTGAGTATGCGAAATCTTGGGAGCAACTTATAGCAGGCATTAACACCAAGGCACAAAGAAGGCCATAAGTATATCCAAGTGAAAACCCCATGGCTTTGTGATTAATTGAAGTGTTATCACAAAATCAAAGGAAGGATGTTAGGTTGAAAGAAAGATGCTTTGAGTGAGATGGGAAGCGAAAGAAACCACAGCCCCCTATTTATAGATGAGACTTGGGGCATTGATGTATGGAGCTAAATTGAATTTGTCTTTTTTTTTTTTTTTCAACCAACATGGAGAGAGGAGGGAGGATTAAGATTATTTAGTGACGTGGGGCAAGTCAATGTAGACGGCCTTTTTGTTGACCCCTTAAGACCCCTTTCCATGGTATATACTTTTAAGATTTGAGCTCGAGTGCATGAATCGAGCCTACGGACACGATCAACGCTATCTGTGGTGAAAAAGTTTTTCTTTTTTTTTTTTCATGAAAATTTAAATTTTTCAAAAATTAGTATTAATCTCCGTGGTCAACTCTCTCGGTTAAGATTTTGGGTGAATGCATTAACAAAATCTGCCTAGCTTTTCTCATTCCATTCACTTTTTTGCCACCTTGTGTTTTAAGTAAGATCTTCTATAAATGAATTAAACATGAGAAATTCCCAAGTTCTTGGTATGATTTTTGTGCTTCTGCGACTAAACTAATTGTCCCAATTCTCCACCATTTGCAAGGACAGTTGGAATTCAACTCTCAAAGAGTCCTGCTGCTACTTGTAAACTGCAAGTGCCAAGGGTTACGTACGATTAACCTTTAGCTGAGTGAGTGCTCCTCTATCTAATATTTGCAACTTGCGTGGCGACTCAGTATTCCAGGTGCATCTTCAAATGGTTCCTACGGGGTTTGAATTGAAAACTATGAGCTAAGAACATCTGTACTAGGCCACTAAAACATCGATTGTTTGGTTGCAACGCACTAATAGAGGCATGTCAAAATAGGTAGCCAAAGATATTCATGGTGTCAAATATTTGGATAAAGAATCAAAAAATTAGGGGTACGAGCACCAACAAATTGGTGCCAAATATTGTTTTTTTTTTTCTTTTTTAACTTCCCATCCCCTTTAGCACATCGATTTTGAACTTTTTAGCTTCAGAACGTGCGTAATGTCAGTTATCAGCTTATGCTCAAAACAAGATAACAGGTGTAATTTCCGCGTCGGAGTTTACAAAAGGGGTTTCTTTTTTAGGACAAACTGGGGTAGGTGATTCCATATTATAGTTGTCCACTTGCCATTTTTAGCACGCAATTCGCTGGGGTGTGCGTGTGTGGTTGTGTGTGTGTGTGTGAGAGGGAGAGAGAGAGGAAAACCACTAGCTACTGATACCATCCTTGATCATCACTCATGATTTGTCTAGTGTGCATAAATGGCTTCATTTTTCATATATATTTGGCATAGGACATATCAAGTAACAAAATTTATTGAAATACATATAACTACAAGAAAAGAATAAAATAATTTTTTTATTTATGATGATAAAAAATATTATTAATTTTTATTTTTTGTATTTTTTATACATATTTTTATTAATCTAAATAAAATATTATATGATGATTAATATAAAAATAAAAATTAAAGAGACACAAGCGAATATGATGATTTTCAGCAATTTTAATTAATTACTTTTAAGAAATATGAGAAAAAAAAGATTTTTAATTAATTATTTTTTAAAAATGAGAAAAATTTTAATTGATTAGTTTATGATTATAACTCTTTGTAACTCCTTAAACCAAATAATTTTTCTTTTTCATATTCATATTTCTCATATAACATATATTGAATTTACCAACATTTTTTTAAAAAAATAATGAAGAATCCCTTGCAGCAAAACCTCGGGTTGCTAGCATAGCCAAGTATGAGTTGGTATGGGTTGGCTGATTTGCAGAAGACTTGGGAGACGCATGAAATTTAAGAGGCACCTCAGTACATAAAAAAAACAACCTACAGACAACGTTCAAAGATGAACAGAATTGAAAATACACGTCTATGGAGCAATACATGATGCCAGAAATACATGTATAATAACGATTGGGGCACGTCCTATATCTGAAGATTAAAGGGTGGGGGTCTTGGTCCACTAGGCCGTTCAAAGCGCACTCTGTTCTCGGTCGCTCAAGTCACTTTCAGCAAAATGTGTACATTGATCACTCACTCCACTCAACGGCAAATTATATTTTCCCTAAGACATTGAGGATAAACAACATTTTAGGGCAAGACAGAAAAAGCCTAGAAAGCTATAAGCACCGGTGCAAAGCTAAGAATGACAAACTCTTTAAGAAGTATCAGCAGAAAAAAGTAAGAGAGAGAGAGAGAGAGAGAGAGAGAGAGAGAGAGGGTGGGAGCTCCAGGATAGTGACCACCACAATATTGTTCCTGTAATGTGCTTTGTATGATTTATGATGTTACTTCCAACATAGGGCCTTAACCACTTGTCATAAATGGCGGAGGGTGTGCTTTGGCTAAATGGGACCAAAGTATGTGTATGGTTGATATAAACGGGACTGGCACGCACTAGCATCCCGTCCGTACATTTGCCGGATTCCGGGATGAGAAACAGTGAAAGGGGTTGGACAATGGGGTGGGATGATGATAATTGTATACCCAGACAATGGAACAGACCACCAAGCAACAATGCCTATTTAGTCACTCTCAGCTTCAAATTCACTAAACAGAATAAAGTGAGAAGCAGGTGCAATACAGTCAGTCCAGCAATTTAGGTCACACGACTTTCCGGGTATCTCTTTGATGTGGTTTTAGAAAGACAGATGGTAACCGAAAAGGGAACGCGGTATCAGCGTGAAAAGAACAAGCAATCGAATCTGCACTCCAGATCATACCCAAAAACATTGCTTTATAGCCTTGGAGTATTTAAACCAGTAAACGCTTACAGGTGTTTAGTGAAATGGACTGAAGTGGATATAATGGGGATTGAAAGAACATGTCCTAAAGAGTTCACATCAGTTTTTTCATCCTTCTTTTTGCCATCCACCAGGTGTCCCAGACAAGCGCCTATTGTTCAATTGATTAAAAGCGGTAGTCTTTCATGCAGCAACACAGTGAGAATCACATTACGCATTTAATCCTATACAGGAGCATTCCTGTCAGCTTACTGAATGCCTATAGGTTGCACAGCCTTGACATCATGGATACAGAGACATGCTCTATCAAGCTTTCAGAACGAAATGTGCTTGATACAAGGAAGTCACTGTGATTATTCGTTCCTCAGGAGATAGACAAACAACTTTAGCGTCGAAACTGGCAGTTTGACCTAAACTGTCACAATTCCAGATGAAATGGAAGTACACAACTGCAGTAAAGACACTATGAAAAAGTAAGACCTTCATACCTACATTGCCAAGGGAAAGGGATACCTTGTCACCCACCAGCTATAATCTAACAAGAGATGCCATGTAACAAAGCATTTTAATCATCAAAAATCCTCTTTATGACAATGGTTTGGAAATTTACCTACATATCACTCCAAAAAATAGCCAAGCAAAAATTTCAACAATCATATAAGTTGTGCTTTTTTAAGGTCTGAAACAACTCCACGGTCTTCTGTGCTCCTTTCATTGTATATGACCTGGCAAGGAAATCCATGAAAGGGGTAATTCAGCAAGCCAATGACGTTAAAACACAAAAAAAAAAGTTTTGACTGCAATACCTTGTCTATGATGCCATATTCAACAGCCTCAGTTGGACTAAAGTATTTTGGGCGACTCATGTCAGCTTCAATTTGCTCGGGCGATTTTCCAACATGCTTTGCAAATAGGTTGACCTGAAAACCGAATTAAAATAACAGTTGTTGAATTAATAAAGTTTTAGTAACAAAGGGAAAACAACAATTTTTTGTCATTTCTCCCATTTTCTTATATTTACAAAGATGTGAAGAGATTGTATGATGAACCTAATCTAGCCAATCTGAAAAGTAGCCAGCAAATAGTACAATCAATCAATATTTTTGAGAAAAAAACATTTCAATTGCTAGCAAGCAGAAAGCTAAGAATGAAGGGATTGAAAATCTGTAGCCCAGCTCCTATTAAAAAGTATTGCTAAATTCATCATTGGCCATACCAATTCTGCCTTTACATTCTTCACTTCTCTTCTCGCAATGTCTACATCTGTTGCTTGACCTTGAAATCTCCCAATTGGCTGTAGGTAGGAGGGGAAAGATATTAACTTCCATTCCTTAAACCCAGTATTCATTGCAGCCGGGAAAAAAATCTCCCAATTGACATTATACATCCGAGCACTAGTCATATGGTAAAGAGAAAACCTGTTTCATCATGATGGTTGATGACGGTAAAGCAGAACGGTTTCCCTTTGAACCAGCAGCCAAAAGTAAGGCAGCTTCTCCCCAGGCATTACCAACACATAGAGTGAATATTGGAGTCTTGACATACCTGTATTGCAAATTTGCAAAAGACCAATCAAGAACAAGAACACAAAACAGAATCTTCTGGCTGTAAACATAAAAAAGTAAAGTACATATATTGATAAAAGGGGCATCAGAGTTACTGTTATACATCTGACAACAAAAGTGTTTGCTCTGATCAGTCACTCCTGGCCAAGTAGGCCTTAAAATCAGTGAAAATCCATTTACCATTGATTAAAGAAAAGCCAATCCACACATACAAAGAGCATATGTACACATGCTGGCATATATACATATACCAAACACATATAGAAATGAAGCAAGAAAAGAGTGAATTGGGATCAAATGTCCACATGATTAGCTTAAAGATGGTACAAACAACTGTCAGATTTAGCTCTTGGAAAGATTAGAAGTCTAGCCAATTTACAGCCTGGAAAAGTCTCCAAGTTAGTGCAAGGCCTCAACAAAGTCATAGGGGGCAGCCAACAGAACAATGATAATAAACTAAAGCACAAACAGGTTGCACAGTGAGCTCCAAAACAAACAGAGGGGAAAGAGTCATAGGGTTCTTGTTTATCGCTGTTAGACTGTCAGGATGGAATGCTTAATAGAATTGTACAGTAAAATGGCATTACGAAGAAGAGCACAAAGTTTTATGACCCCATAACATCATAGACCGCAAAAGCCTCCGTCTCATAACCCAACTTTTCGCCACCCTGAAAAAATCGAAAGAAAGAAAAGTTGCATCAGTAGTGTGTATACTTATTCTCGGCACATAGAAGACCAAACTTTAAGCATGCGACATGCAGACAACAAGCTAGTAAAACAACTTGCGACACCTCCAAGCCATCATATGTTAAAGATCCTGACCCTCATTGAGCCAACGTCAGGAGATGGAGTATTTGTAACTCTTTCAATAAATTTGAACTGATTAATTCAACATGATGTGCACATTTATTCAGACACCTATTGTCCTGGCAGTTAGCCATCTGAAAATCTATAAACCTCTTATAAATTCCCAGGAAATGTTTTCACTTCATTCGTAGAGAGAGGGAGAGAGAGAGAAATGTTTTTACTTCCAGGGGTTCAAAGTGTTGATCTGAAGTCCAGAAAAACATTTTACTCCAAGGCACCACCAAGACCATTAGTCTCCACAAAACATTCTTTTTTTCAACTTCGTAAAGTAATCCCAACCATGCAAAATGCCAGCATGTTAAATTCAGATAAAGTGAGCTGGTGCACATGAGTGAATGAAAGCTAGAAAAAAAAGTCCTACACCCTATCATCTATTGCTAAAAAAAGAAAAACAGAGAAAAAAAAGAGCAAAACACTTGACCTTTGTTGTCCCAGTGGAGTTTATGTACAGGTAAATAGGTTTCTCTTCATCTTCATACTGAAGATAAAGAAATTCTGCTAGTATTAGCTCCGTAACAGAAGGAACAAGAGACATGCCCAAGTAAACAATCCGATTCTTGAACAAGTATGATGCCAAGTCAGGAGGAGGTTGCTCCCATGCACTCCCCCTAGTATAAGGAATTACCTAACAACAGTAGTATGGCAGTCAAATGTCAGAGTGAATATAGGACTTGGAAAAAATTCCTGAAATCATAAACATTCAACTCCTCATTCTGCTCAAACCTGCTGTAATGTAGAACTACCAAGCCACAACTTACCAATTTCATTCACGAATATGATAAATGCCATAACAGCATAAAGGAAATTAACTAGGACAAATAGAACAACAACAAAGCCTTAATTACAAATTTAATTAGGGTCGGCTAATCTAGGACAAGTATATAAATAAAATATGAAATTTATCTGTCACGGGACCATAAAAACATTAAACACCAATGGCACTTCTTTGATGCACGGAATATGCAGGAAAGGCAATATACTTGAATGCATATGCACCATTCTAGGAAGGCGAAGCATTCTCATATGCCATTCCAAGTTTCACATTAGCCTATAAATCTCTACAGCATTCTATTCCAAGTTCACAGGCCTGTGCCTTTGGATGAAGGAAAGACTGAAACCAAACAGTTGGTGCAGTAGTTTAATTAAAAAAAACGAAAAAAAGGAAAAATTCAGTTCCCCCAAGAAAAAGGGAAGTTTCATCTAAAACCATGTGCTCCTCAACAACAATGGCCATAGGAAAAGCAGAGTCTAAGGGACAAATGAGTCATTTCAACTTTCTTTCTCGGCCCTAATTGTCAAAAAAAAGGCTCACAGATACCTCCATGAAACAACAGAAAGGTTTAATCTTTAATAATCACGAACTGGGAAAGTAAGTAAATTTAATTACTTGGATTAAAAATAAAATCAAATAATCCAAAATTTACAGGAACAATTAAAAAAAAAAAAAGCAAAGAAACAAAAAGCGAAGAAATGGGGAAAGAAGCTGGTGAATTGAATAGTTACCATAGTGACAACGCTTCTTTTGCCTTTGGAACTGGAAATTAGAGCCGGATTTAGGCACTCTGGTCGGAGCTTGGTGCCGGAGAAGTCTCCGGTGACGCTGCCCCCGGCGGAGAAGGGGCAGAAACGGCTTGTTGAGAGGGAGGCGCTTGGAGGAGAAGACAAGGAAGAGAAAGTTAAGGTTCCGTTGTGCCTTATGCTTCGCAGAGAGGCCAGTGGAGACGCCGGCATGCGGCGGTGGGGCCAGACGGTCGACGCCGTTGCGGTTGCGACCTCCATTGCTGGGCAGCGCTGGTGAGTGACAAGATAAAGCGAGTCTCCGAAGCACTAAAAGGGAGAAGAAAAGAGAGAGCTAAGACCGAGGTTGTCTTAATGGGCTTGCCAACGGCTGCTTTGGTCTTATACTTAGCCCAAAGTGGCCCATACTGAGGCCCATAATCAACATTAAAGGGGCTCACTTGGGCTGGAATCTCTGGACCACGAGACCTTGAGGAAACTTCGCATTAAAGAACATGAACTATAGGTTGCATCCCCCTCCAAAAAAAATAAAATAATAAATAATAAAATAAAATAAAATAAAATAAAATAAAAAATATATATATATACACACATTTTTTTACGGAAAATTGACACCTTTCATCTCAATATTTACTACGTATACAAAACTAAACTGATGGACGCGAGAGTACGAGTATAAGTGAACTAGTTTAAAATGATTTAATTTTTATATTTAAATTAAATTATTAGTAATAATTTAAAAAATTTTAAAATTATAATTAAATTAATATAAGAGTGAAGTCAATAAAATTATTATTAAAAATCATATGAATAATTAAAAATTTTGTGATTTAAAGTATAAATTTAAAGATTAATTTTAATTAAAATATTGTTAAAATGTGTAATGAATAATATATTATTTGATAAAAAAGAAAACAATTTTTATAAAGTATCCAAATATAAAGTAGAAGTAAAATAAAACAAATGGTAACTGACTTCCAAAAAATTATATAGATAAAAAAAAAAAAAACTATTACATTATGCATGAACCAACTAAAGAAGTCGAATACATGGACTAAAATTCGAATTTGAAGATTGAAATTCAGTTACCCCTGTAGCCTCGCAAAAGCAGTAGATGACTAATGGTAGAGAGGAGTTTTGCGGATAAGGTCCGGCGGTTTCATGGCACATTTCACATCCAAACCATTAATGGCAACTTCTCTAAAACATAATCTGCAACCAATTCATCAACCATTCACACCATCCAGAATAACACGGCAATGGCGGATTGGTTGCGGGCGGACTTGTGCAGAATTGAGTGAGGCTGAAAATCTAAATAGCTCAGGAAGGAAAAAGCAAATGCTAAATTCAAATGCTCAGGAAGGAAATGCTTTTGGAGGAATCATGCCCGGGAATTGGAATGGAACTGCGGATAAACCATTGACAAGTTCCAAAGAAAAGGTGAAGTGCTCGGGGCACAAGAGAGGAAAATGATGCTGGAATATATAAGGATAGCAGCATGGTTTGGCTTGAAGCATAAATTAATTATTGCATCACTTGTGCTAGTCACCATGTGGTAGATGTTGCATCTCGGTTCTCATTCTTCTTCGTCAACTAAGCTCGGTGAGCGAGTGTATATCGTTCCCATTACAACAATAGATGCCTGTGTGAATCAGGCAACATTTCCAACATTAATTGAACGTCTAGGATTTTAGTGCTTATTACAGATAGGATGTCAGGAAAAACTTAATTTAATCTGTTTTGCTTTCTCGTGATCTCCGGAGCGACCAGTTCTAGATGGCAAGTCAACGAGGAGGCCATTGAGGGAACCATAACCAATAGTTTCTCCGAGTCTTTATTTGCAATTTGCGTAACACAATGGAGGCATGGGGCTTAGAGAGTTTTTATTTTCTAAATTATTTAATTATGACCTATCGGGTCGGTTTTCGGCGATTTTTATAACTTTAAATCCGTGACCAATTCGGCCTTGGCAGTTTGGACCATTTGAAAATTTTGTCGAGTTTTTTTTTTTTTTTTAGTAATTTGATTTTGGTGAGTGCGGATTGTAACGGGTTAGATTGGGCGATTTTTGAAGGGCTGGGGGTTGTAAACACCCCTACCTGAAAGATTTATTCAATTATTGATATGTTTTTTCTAAAAGAAACTTAAAAAGGCAATCCGTTTCTACTTCTTCCCAATTTCCTAGTTCTCCATATACTTTACGCACACTTGCAGCACAAGCACGCAGCATGCTTTGTTCAGCTCTCTACTTTCCACTCACCTAAGGAGCTTCAGAGATCCATTGCTTTAAATTGTATGGGGAAAAAATTAAAGTTCTCAACAACCAGGATGCTGATATCAAGTTTTTTATAAGCCAAATTATTTTATTCACTACAAATTTGATCATCACATCAGTTCACACTTTGCAATGGGTTTAATTTGTCAGGTGCTAGGTGTGAAATCCTTATCACTCAGCAAATATATAATAAACTCATCAATTGGTTGACTTAATCTTTATTTAAAAAGTGAAACAAGTTATGTGAAATTGTAGACTTTGAAACATCTTAAATCTTATTACTTAATTATTAACTTATTTATTTAATTTTTATTTAAAAAATAAAATATATTGTGTAAAATTTTCAATATTAAAATATCTAAAATCTCATCACTCAATAAATATATAATAAACTTATCAATTTATTAATTTAATTTTATTTAGAAAGTAAAATAAATTGATTATAAACTTTAAAATATTTAAAATCTCATTACTTAGCAAATATATAATAAATTGATCAACTTATTACTTTAGTTTTTATTTAAAATGTAAAATAAAAAGTATAAAATCATAAAATTTAAAATATCTAAAATTTTATTATTTAATAAATATATAATAAATCTATCATTTTATTAATTTTATTTTTATTTAAATGAAAAAAATTATGTAAAATTTTAAATTTTAAAATATTAAAAATTTCATTATTTAACTATTAATTTATTGATTTAATTTTTATTTAAAAAATAAAATAAATTTTGTTTAATATAACTTATTTTCTTATAAAATATTATTTTAAACTTTAATAATATTAGACAATTGATTTGGTTTTAATAATTTTAAAATTATATCTAAATTATAAAAGTATAACTTATTTAAATTAAAAATTATAACCAATTTATTTTCAACAATTTTTGTCATGTTGATTTAATTTTAGTTGGATTAGTCAGGTTGAACAAGTTGGATAACTTCATTTACACTCTAAGGAGGTTTTACAGACATGTAATCAATTTATTTTGTCTTGTAATCATAAATTGAAGTTTAAAATTAAAAATTAAAAATAAAATTATAAATAATTAAAATATTTAATTTTTTATTTAAATTTTAAATATAAAATTTATTACTATATAATGAGTTTCGTTGACTAATAAAAGTTGAGGAAGTCTTTTCAGATAGGAGAAGCTCCTTTCATTGCAAAAATTATTTTGTTCTTCTCTCTTTCTGCTACTTTTCTGGTTTTCTAGTATTGCCCTTGCAGTGACCAGGAAACTCAGTTTGTGATCTCATCTTCCTTGCTGGTTTTGTATTCTTTCTTGATATTGCTTCTGCTGCAAGTCAAAACTCAGCTTGATACAGCAAGACTAAATGTTGATTCGGAGAAGGAAAAAGTTTTAAACAAAAAATATGATAGAAAAACTTTTTTTTTCCCCCTAAAAAATTAGAAATAGTTAAATGCATTTTTTTCAGAGAAAACTTACTTGCAATTATAGGTAGAAATATTTAAATATTAATATTCTTTGATCTTAAAAAATTTTCTTCTTAAAACTATCTACAACAATTTATCTATAATTTTTGTATAAAAAACACGATTTGAATTATTTTTCTATTCTTTTTCTATATATGCATGAATTATTTGACTATTCTTTTAAATAAAAACTTTACCCTTAATTTTAGTAACCTCTTTAATAAGAATTAATTAATTTTTTCCTAACAGTCGTTAACTTATTTGACAAAATTTTCTAACTGTACTAGAATTAGTAGCAATTTCTATACTTTGTCCCCAAAACTTCACAGGCATTAACCTTCTCCAGTCTCTCGCCCTCTCCCTTGACGCCTCTCACTCCTCCCGTCAATTCGACTTCACCTGTTCTCTCTGCCTCCTTTTTCTCTGTACTCCCTCTCATTTTCTTCCTTAATTCTAACCCTTAGATAGTACATATCCCTTAGTTTTAGGGATTAAAACGTTTATTTGGCACAATTCCCTTTGCAACGGTCCATCCTATCCTAATCACTTCTCCTTAATTTCCTTCTCATTGGGTAAGCTCAAAGAAAATCTGCCCTTCAATTTTACGAGTAAAAAGGCTTATGTGCTAAAATATTCCATTTGTAAGAATTTAAAAAGTTTTCTAATCATGATGATGTATCCATACACCTTACTTCATTACATTTAATTTCGTATTTAATTTCCTATTTGCCTTAAATTGTTGGTTTCTAAAATTAGAAAGTTTATGGTCATAATTATCACGACACTAATTTCATATTCTACAACACAGTCAGTGCTCTTCTTTTCTTCTTGTTATATATATATATATATATATCATAATAATAATTTTGTGATTTTAATTCAAAACTCCTGATGTTCATCTACTATTAATTGATTATGGATGTATAAAGTTGCAGGTGCTGGCAGTGGGAACAGATTAGGGATGGCATGATTGTGTTTCATAATTGGATAGTCGTAGCATTGAAGCGTCTTTCTCTTTCTCTCTCTCAAAGTGTTATTTAATGGGATGTTTTAAAGGTCCAATGGCCCCCATGTACTCTGGTTGGATTTTGAGCCCGTCAATGCTATAGTTTCCACCTCACCATCATCCAATGGCAATGGCATTCAATTTCTCAATCGCCATCTTTCGTCAATTATGTTTCCCCGCAAAAACCCAAAATCCCCGTCAAAATTTTCTTTTTTTACTGTCTCTTAGTCATTTTTTATTCTTAATAAGCTTTAGGATGACTTAATGTCCTCTCGGTCAATTTAGACATCTAAATTCTTGACTATGTCCTGTACATCAAAGTTGAAAAGTATGAAAATAAAAAATTATTCTAAAAAAATTGAATTCGGTGGTCTACATTCATCACCTAGTCCTATGCGTCAAGGTTTTTCGAAATGAAAAGTATCCGTAGCTTCTCCCAATCTACCAGTTAATGTATTGGCACTTGTCATTAGGTAAGTTGGACACTTTTAATGGACCGTCTTTAGCTGCCCTTTTTGTTTTGTTTTATTTTTTGTTTTTGGTTTTATTATTCTTATTATTATTATTATTTTAGGTAACTTTTTGAACAAGTAATGCCATTAGCGGTGTCTCCATATATTCATTCCTAATGAAGGGACCAGGCTATCTCGTTCATTAACTTCCTTCATCATTCACTTATTCCATCTCAAAGAAATTCCAGTTTCATAATCTTTCTCCTTAATATGGATGAGAGGTTGAGGGAAGCTGCTAGATGTGGAAATATTGATTCCTTATACACCTTAGTTCAGGAAAATCCTAATCTCCTTGACCACATAGATGAGAAGCCATTTGCTACTACACCTTTACATGTTGCAGCTTTTGCTGGCCAAACCCAATTTGCCAAGGAGATTATGATGCTAAAACCGTCGTTTGCCAATAAACTAAACGAAGAGGGATTTAGCCCCATACACCTTGCATTCCAAAATAGGCAAACTCACTCGATTCTTCAACTCCTCCATGTTGATCAGGACCTTGTATGCATCAAAGGAAGGGAGGGATTGACTCCCTTGCACTGTGCAGCCAGAGCTGGAGAGATAGATCTTTTGGCATCTTTCCTAAATGCCTGCCCAAAGTCCATTGAAGATGTCACAATCAGAAATGAAACTGCCCTTCATGTTGCCTTGAATAGTGGGATGTTTCAAGCTTTGGAAGTTCTTGTGGGGTGGCTTAAAGAGGGATGCTGCAAGGAAGATCATTACAGGGAGAGAAAGGTCATGAACTGGAAAGATGAGGAGGGAAACACTGTTTTGCATATTGCAGCATCCAGAAATATACCTCAGGCAAGACAGCACCCTCCTGATTTTTCTTGTAGAAAAACATAAATATATTTTTATGAAATGATTTCCTAACAAGATGTTAAATTCTCATTATTTCACCCCGGAAATTTGCCTTCTCTTTTCTGGTTCCAGCTTGTTAACTTCTTTGTCTCCCCAAATTTTTTTGACAACAGGCTAGATATTTTTACCTTGCCATGGAAGGAGAGACTATTACGAATTATTTCCTAACAATGTGCTACTTCTCATGCATTCACTTCAGAAATTTGCCTTTGTTTTCTTGTTCCAGCTTGTTAACTTCCTTTGTTTCCCAAAATTTTTTGGTGCTTGATGCAGGCACTGAGAATGTTGTTAGATTGCAGAGTTGATGTGAAGTCAAAGAATCGACAGGGTTTGACAGCTTTGGATATGATAAACGGTCAAGGTCAATCTGTAAACGCAGAGATTATAGATATGATAGGCAGATCTGGAGCATTGGCAGCTTCTTTGTTTCCTCCTGTTGATTGTTTTGGAAATTATTTAGGGTGAAGTATTCTTTGTCTGTTCAATGAGAGGAAACCTCATGAATCTTTTGATTGTGTTCAATTAAAATTTTTGGTTAATTGCATTAATAAGTGTGTTTCACGGTACCTTAATTACAGTTACAGCTGCAATGTAAATAAACTAATGGATCATTTGAATCTGCAGACTAGATCAGTGGTTAAGGAGTGCTGCTAAAAACGGCGATGTCGATGCATTATGTGCAATCATCCAGGAGGACCCGTATATTCTAGAGCACATTGATCAAGTGCCCTTTGACGATACTCCTTTGCACATAGCTGCATCAGCAGGGCGTACACAGTTTGCTCTGGAGGTAATGAGGCTGAAGCCATCCTTTGCTTGTAAGCTCAACCGAGATGGTTCCAGCCCGATGCACCTGGCTTTGCAGAATAATCAGTTGCAAACCGTGCGTCGGCTTCTAGACGCGGATGACAACCTTGTCCGGGTGAAGGGAAGAAAGGGTTTAACACCGCTGCATTATACAGCCGAGAGAGGAATGCTTGAGCTGCTAGTTGAGCTTTTAATTGCTTGTCCAGGATCTATTGAAGATCTCACTGTTCACAAAGAATCTGCCCTGCATATTGCAGCTAAGAATGACAGGTTGGAAGCTGTAGAAGTCCTAGTGAATTGGCTTGAGCACGTGGGCCAAAATAAAGTGCTAGATTGGCCAGACGACGAGGGTAACACCGTATTTCATATTGCTAGCCAAAGGAAGCAAACCAAGGCAAGTTCTCGTTCCTTTTATTTTCTTCTCGGGTGAAGGATAAGAGATTTAGTTATTGGACACGTACTTGTATGTGTGATTAAATTCCTATAAACGTTTCACTGCTCAACTAAAACCAAGCATTGAGAGGGATTCTTACCCCATAGCCAATTGATGGCAAATCTGTTTATATTACAATTACCAGAAGAGCAAGAACCTTTTGCTCTTTCCCTGCCATAGAATTCAAAGTCGGTGGAAAGGATTACGAAAGATCAAATTGATTTTCGGTTTTACTAATATAAACGACTACTAAACTAAAGAGAGTAACTTAACTAAATAGTTCATAATCTAGTTACATTTCAACTAACACAAAAATGCACAATGCAACTGTTTTTTCTTTAACTAAAAAGCTGGAATCATGCTGCTGCGCTTGCTGGAGAGTAATGGAGCAGTGAAGAAGCTATTAGCTTCTGACAAACTCACAACCATTTTCACTAAATTGGCTTCTCTGCATACATTGGGCCCATGACTGTTGATGGACTAGATTTACCTATGGTTTTCTGTCAACGAGTTCACTGGAAGCTAATTGATGACATTACCATGTTTTCTCTGCCCTTCTTCTTCTCTTTGAATATTATATTATACTGTGCTTAAAGTCACCATGTACAATATGCAGGTGGTGAATATGTTAACTGAGACAGCTCCTTTGCCCGTTTGTCTTATAGCATTGTTTCCTTCTTGCGTCGGACCGAAAGTTGATCTAAACGCCAAGAACATTAATGGCTCAACAGCTGTGGATATCTTGCAAAACCAGGAGCTGTTGAAGGGAGCGAAAATCAGACATCTGCGGCACCTTGCCAAACGCACGAAAGACCCATCCTTTGCCGGGGTCTCGGGCCATGCAGACTATCTAAGGAGAAGGATTTCATGTTTGGAGAAATGGGCAATAGCTGTTTTTCGTGAAAACTTGCTGCTGTCCAACGCAACTCGAAATGCTGTACTTGTGGTTGCCATATTGATCGCAACTGCTACGTACCAGGCTATCCTCAGTCCCCCTGGCGGTCCCTCCCCGTCGTCTAGCCCCACTTCATTCAAATCCATCGGCACATTCTCCACCGGTAGCACCGGCAGCAATGCCAATGCCAGCATTAACCTTGAAGGAAATTTGAAATACTCTGAGCCAAAACCTTTCTCGCAAGGCTACTCGTTTTGGATTTTGTTCATGACACCCAACACCCTTGCCTTTGTTATGTCAATTATGAGAATGATAAATCTCCTTCCTAATGGCCATTTCCTTGTCAAGCCTCTAGTGATACCATTCCTTTTTTGCTATACTTTGTCTAGCGCATACCAATAGCCGGCGGATCTTTTTAGCCTTATTCTTTCATTTATTCCGGCTTGTTTTTTTCTTGCCAAGTCGGTCATTGAGACGTTGACAATTCGCAGGAGCAGATGGGCTGTCGAGAAGCTCTTCTCGAAACAAAGTCAAGAGTTACAAAAGGAATTTCAACACGGCTCTTACTAGGGCAATGCAACAGCATGCAATTTCAAGAGTAACTGAGTTTGCATAACACTATTGCAGACTATTGAGGGAATTGGGGCACTGCTGCTGCGCAGAGACATTCAGGCGGACATTTTGTATTATAGTCAGGCGGAAACAATGCAATAAGTTGGTTCCAAAAGCAAGACTTTTCGGCCATGGAAGCTGCGTACATCCCTGCTGTCCGTCCCTTGGTTTGCCAATCAAACAAGAATAGATTTGAGAAATTTCTGTGGTATTGCTAAAAAAAGTTGGGAAGAAGTATTTATGTGAGTGGGCTAACGGGTAAAACAATATGGTTTTGTGTGTATCAACCAATGTAATGAGACCTAATTATTCAAGTAGGATTTTGAGTTATCGTCTGTCAAGTTATTTCGTAAAGTTAAATTTATATTTTGAACATAAATAGTTGTGCGAGTAGTATCATTCTTACTTTTTCATTGTATAAATTAAAATATAATTTTAATCTAGTTTCTTAAAATACTATCTACAACCAATCCACCCTTAACCAAAATTTTGATTTGAATTGAGTCGAGTTGGTCGGGGTTAAGCTGAGGGACCCAAACTAGGGTTTTTGGTCTGTGTGGCGCCCCGGCTCGAAAATAGCCATTTGTGTCGAAACTCTAAAACATTGATGTGCATGAACGTCGCCGGTAACAAATAATAAACTTTAGGCCAAAATAGAAGTTTGATTAAAACAGGCAAAACTAAATTTTGATTCGGAAAAGGAAAAATTTTTGTTGGGCCAAAAATATGATCGAAGAACTCTTTTCTTCCCTTCAAAATTCAAAATCATTGAATGTATTTTTGCATGTTTGTAAAATGGATTCATTTATTAGGTTCATAAAAAATTTGATATAATTTAATTATATAGAGTAATATTACATTGCTATGAAAAACTTGTTTGCAATTGTAATGTCAAAATTCTTTAATTTCAGAAATCTTCTAGCTCAAGTGGCTACAAAACTCTGAGCTTTGCACCCCTTTTCCATTCAAAGGACTTCCAAAAATTCTTCTCCTCAGTAACAATTAATAGCTAACTATTAATTATTTCTGAGTTAAGAGGGGAAAAAAAAAACAATAAGGGAAACCTTCTCCTTAATCTCGACAGCCACTTAATGAGAATTAATTAATTTTTTTCTTAACAGCCATTAACTTATTTGGCAAATTCTCCTCTTTACTAGAAATGATAGCCATTTCTATACTCTGTCCCCCAAAACTTCACGGTTATTAACCTTATCCCATCTCTCACCCTCTCTCTTTATGCCTCTCACTCCTCCAGTTAATTCGATTTTACCTGTTCTCTCTACCTCCCTTCTCTTTGTACTTCCTCTCATTTGCTTCCTCAATTATAATTCTTTAACCAAAACCTATCCCTTAAGTTTAGGAATTAAAGTGTTTACTCGGCACAATTCCCTTTATACCGGTCAATCTCCTCATAATTTCTCCTTAACTCCATCTCATTGGATGCGCTAAAATATACCATTTTTATAAATTGAAAAAGTTTTCTAATTATGATGATGTATTCATATACGCTACTTCATTACATTTAATTTCTTTAGATTTCCTATTTAATTCCCTATTTGCCTTAAATTATTGATCACTACTATTAGACGATACTAATTTCACATCCTACAACACGGATAGTGCTTTTATTCTCTTACTTTTTATAATTTTTGTGATTTTAATTCAAAATTCCTAATGGTACGTTCATAGAATATTACTTTTGATTTCAAGGTGTCCAACTGAGTTTTTTGGATATAAACATTTTTTGATGAGTTTTTCATGGCTTCTTGATTGTAGATGTATGGAATTTCAGATGCCGATAGAGGGAACGGATTAGGTACGGCACGGCCTCATTGGGTTTCGTAATTGGATAGTCGTGGTAGCATCGGAGTGTCTCTACTTCTGTTGGATATTTTTTAGGTCCAATGGCCCCTATCTACTTCTGTTGGATTTTGAGCCCATCATCCATTGCCAAAGGCATTCAATTTCTCAATCCCCTTCTTTCATCAATTATGTTTCCCATAAAAAACCCAGTATCCTTTTCAAAATTTCCTTCGAGATAAGTTCAAAATTGGAGCAGAAATAGTGTTGGTTTAAAGGATTTGTGAGGGCCAAGTGATTGAAGCAAAAACTGTGTTTAGTGTTGAACACATTAATTTCATTAATTGAAAAAGGCTTTCCATCAATGAAAATTTCATCACCATAACTCCCGTAACCCATTAAGTACAGCAACTACTCATCAAAGTAGCTTTCATAACCTACTAACTTAATCTATGCGATAAAAATTCCATGAACTGGGTCCATAACAAAAATTCTTTAAAAATAGGACTCCATAACTATTAATTAATTAAAATAAAAAATAATTTTATACTAATTTTACTAACATTTCTTCCTTTAAATTAGTCTTTACTAATATGCAGTTTATTCTCAATGTACAAATACTTAGTAACCTTTTAACTTTATGAATGACTTTATCTTTAAAGTTTTGGTAAATATATTAGCAATCTAATCTTCACTCTTATTGCTAAAATCTCTTATAAAATAAAATTTCATGTCAATATATTTGCTTTTTTGGTATAGCATAAGATTCTTGGAGAGTTTGATTATTAAATTGTTGTCACAAAAATATTTAGTAACTATTGGTTGCTTAAATTACAACTCCTCAAGAAGTCTCCTTAGCTAAATAGCTTAATAAGCACAAGTTGTAGTAACAACAAATTTAACTTATATACTTGACAAGATAATAAGTGATTGCTTCTTAGATGACCATAAAATAACACCTATCCTAAACATAAAAGCATAACCTGAAGTATTCCTCCTATCATCTTGATCTCTTGTATAACCACTATCAATAAACCCTAACAAATTTAACTTTTCACTTTTTTAATAAAAAATTCCAAAGTTTCTAGTTTCTTACAAGTAACAAAGGATTTTCTTAGTAGCTAATAAATGCTTTTTTTGTAAGATTCTTCATATATTTATTAATTAAATTCACAGAATACATTGAGTTTGGTCTTGTTGTATTTAGATACATCAAATTGCTTACAATTTGTTTGTAAAGCATGTTGTTTACCTTATTTCCTTCATGATCCTTGTGTAACTTTAAGTCAAACTCAATTGGAGTGTTTATAAAATTACAATCCTTCATTTGAAACCTATCCAAAATATCTCCCACATATTTGTTTTAAAAAATAAAGATTCTATCACCTAATTATATTACTTTTATGCTAAGAAAGTAATACATCATACTAAAATCAAACATTTCAAATTCATCTATCATAAACTTCTTGAATTCTTTAAATATAATATTACAATTTTTAGTAAATATAAGATCATTAACATACAAATAGACAATAATCATTTTTCCTTTGTCCTTAATTTTAACAAAAAGTGAATGTTCATAAGGACATTTTAAATTTTAGGACTTATTTTAGTACATAAAGGGTTTTCATTAATTTATAAATTTTATGCTCATTTCTAATTTTGACATAACCAAGATTGTTCAACAAATATTAATTTGTTCAAGTATTTATGTAAAAATATCGATTTGACATCTAAATGGAAATTAGGCTAAGAATTCTATACTGCCAATGCAACCACCAATCTAATTGTATAATGTCTTGCAACTGGAGAAAAAACTTTTGTATAATCAATTTCATATTATTACTTGTATTTCTTGACTACCAAGCGTACCTTGTACTTGTCAACTTCATCCTTTTTTTTCACCATTTTATACTAGTGGTTTTGTGTTCATTTGGAAGATTAGATAATTTTTAAGTATCATTTCTTTCAATGAAATTAAGTTCCTCATCAATTGCCTTTGGCTATTTTTCTTCTTTGACAGTACTTTCAAAAGTTGTAGGGTCATAGTCTGAAAATAAAGCAAAGTCAGTAATTGGATCTTCAATTCCAGTTACCTCATAATCTTCCATCCAGGCAAGCCTTTTTCTAACACGGTGAAAAGAGTTTCGGCCACTACTTTTACTGTAGAGGAACCAAAGTTAGAAGAACGGAAGGCTTCTGGGTCGGCTCCGATGGCCGACGAAAGCTCTTTGGAGAATAACGGAGCGGTGACGGAAGAGAAGGATGTTAAGGTGAAGAGTAAATGCTTGTCTGAACCAGGCAACATTTCCAACATTAATTGAACGTCTAGGATTTTCTAATGACCACTGTCATGTGGCCTGCCTGAATCATGTCGGGATTGATCGGTCGGCCATTAGGCGTTGATAGGCAGTGTGTCCCGTGTCCTTTTCAAACCTTCTCTTCATTCCTTTCTCTTTTAGTGTTTATTATAGATAGGATGTCAGGACAAACTTAATTTAATCTGTTTTGCTTTCTCATGACCTCAGGAGCAAACAGTTTTAAATGGCAGGTCAACGAGGAGGCCACTGAGAGAACCAAATCAATAGTGTCTCCGAGTCTTTATTTCCAATTTGCATAACACAATGGAGGCATAGGGCACAGGGAGTTTTTATATTCTAAATTATTTAATTATGACATATCAGGTCGGTTTTCGGCGAGTTTTATAACTTTAAATCCAAGACCAATTCGGCCTTGGCAGTTTGGAAAATTTGAAAATTGTCAAGCTTTTTTTTTTGTTTTTTTGGTACTTTGATTTTGGTGAGTGCGGATTGTAACGGGTTAGATTGGACGACTTTTGAAGGGTTGGGGGTTGTAAACACCCCTACCTAAAAGATTTATTCAATTATTGATATGTTTTTCTCAAGAAACTTAAAAAAGCAATCTGTTTCTACTTCTTCCCAATTTCCTAATTCTCTATATACTTTGCACACCCATGCAGCACAAGCACGTAGCATGCTTTGTTCAGCTCTCTACTTTTCACTCACCGAAGGAGCTTCAAAGATCCATTGCTTTAAACTGTATAGGGAAAAAAGTAAGTTCTCACCAACTAAGATGCCGATATCAAGATTTTTATAAGCCAAAATATTTTCTTCACTACAAACTGTGAAATTGTAATGGGTCTAATTTGCCAAGTGTTAGGTGTGAAATTGTAAATGTTGAGCAATTTTAAATCTTATCACTCAATAAATATATAATAAATTTATTGACTTATTAATTTAATTTTAATTTAAAATATAAAATAAATTATATAAAATTATAAGTCTTAAGACATCTAAAATCTAATTGCTCAGCAAATATATAATAAATTTGTTAATTTGTTGATTTAGTTTTTATTTACGGAGTAAAATATATTATATAAAATTATAAATATTAAGAAATTTAAAATTTTACCATTGAGCAAATATATAATAAATTGGTTAATTTATTCATTTAATTTTTATCTAGAGAGTAAAATAAGTTGTGTAAAATCATAAACTTTTAAGGTATTTAAAATTTTATCACTTCACAAATATATAATAAATTAAATTGTCCATTTAATTATTATCTAAAAAGTGAAATAAATTATGTAAAATGGTAGATCCTAAGACATCTAACATCTCATCAATCAGTAAATATATAATAAATTCGTTAAGTTATTGATTTAGTTTTTATTTACAAAGTGGAATAGGTTGTATGAAATCGTAAAAGTTGAGGTATTTAAAATTTGATTACTTAGCAAATCTATAATAAATTTGTCAACTTATTGATTTAATCTTTATCTAGAAAGTAAAGCAAGTTATGTAAAATCATAAACCCTACAATATCTAAAATTTCATTACTTAACAAATATATAATAAATTCGTCAACTTGTTAATTTGGTTGTTATTTAGAAAGTAAAATAATTTATATAAAATCGTAGATCCTAAGGCATCTAATATCACATCGCTCAACAGATAATAAAATCATTGACTATAAGACATCTAATATCTCATTATTCACTAAATATATAATAAATTTATCAATTTATTGATTTAACTTTTATCTAGAAAGTAAAATAAATTATGTAAAATTATAGATTTTAAGGTATTTAAAATCTCATCACTTAATAAATATATAATAAAATCCATTAACTTATTAATTTAATTTTTATCTAAAAAAATAAAATAGATTGTGTGAACTTACAAATTTAGAGACATCTAAAGTTTGATCACTTAATAAAAAATATAATAAATTTGTCAATTTATTGATTTAGTCTTTATTTAGAGAGTGAAGTAGGTTTAGTCTTGGCCTATCATAAGATTAGTCTTTCCTTTCAATTATACAAAGTATTCCTTCAAATCAGACTTTGAAAATGATCCTCCTACTTGGGAACAAAACAGCAATAGATTCCAACGTGTGTATTGGTCAGCTCGGTTGTTTCGAGGTTGGAGGTGATTTGGTTTATTTTATATAAGCTATCTCCTTATAAAATATATTTTAGACTTTAATAATATTAGGATATTGACTTGATTTTGATAATTTTTAAATTTTTAAAACTGTATTTAAATCATAGAGTGTGGTTTATTTAAATTAAAAATTATAACTAATTTATTTTTAACAATTTTACCATTTTGATTCGATTTTAGTTGGATTAATCAGTTCGAACAAATTGGATAGT
The DNA here is from genome assembly GCA_019804595.1 of Bruguiera parviflora. Classification (NCBI taxonomy): domain Eukaryota; kingdom Viridiplantae; phylum Streptophyta; class Magnoliopsida; order Malpighiales; family Rhizophoraceae; genus Bruguiera; species Bruguiera parviflora. Next base: position 2,550,894 of record CM034056.1, read on the forward strand.
TTCATGTACAACTCTAAAGAGGTTTTGTAAACATGTGATCACCTTATTTTGTCATGTAATTATAGATTGAAATATAAAATTAAAAATATAAAAATTAAAATTATAACAGTTAGAAAGTTTAATTTTATTCAGATAGGAGAAGCTCCTTTCATTGCAAAAGATATCTTGTTCTTCCCTCTTTCTGCTACTTGTCTGGTTTTCTAGCATTCCCCTTCCAGTAACGAAGAAACTTAGTTTGTGATCTTATCTTCCTAGCACAGCAAAACTAAATTTTGATTCGGAGAAGGAAAAAGTTTTAGACAAAAAACATGATAGAAGAACTCTTTTTTTCCCCTAAAAAATTAGAAATAATTGAATGTATGTTTTTTAGAGAAAATTTACTTACAGTCGCAAGTAAAAATATCTAAATATCAATATTTTTTAATTTTAAAATTTTTTTTCTTAAAATTGACTGGTTAGAATCATTTATTTATAATTTTTATATAAAAATTGACTGGATAGTGCTTTTCTTCTCTTACTTTTTATAATTTTTGTGATTTTAATTCAAAACACCCAATGATACGTTCATATACTATTACTTTCGATTTGAAGGTCTGTGTCCAACTGAGATTTTTGGATCTAAACATTTTTCTTTCATGAGTTTTTCATGGCTTCTTGATTGTAGATGTATGGAATTGCAGACGCCGATGGTGGGAACGGATTAGGTACGGTGCAGCCTCATTGGGTTTCGTAATTGGATAGTCGTGGTAGCATCGAAGTGTCGCTCCCAAAGCGTTATCTAATGGGATAATTTTAAGGTCAAATGGCGCCTATTTACTCTTGTTGGATTTTGAGCCCATCAACGCTATTGTTTCCACTGGCCATCGTGAATTGCTAATGGCATTCAATTTCTCAATCCCCATCATTCATCAATTATGTTTCCCATCAAAAACCAAGTAGCCTCTTCAAAATTTTCTTTGAGATAAGTTCAAAATTTGAGTAGAAATTGTGTTGGTTTAAAGGATTTTTGCGAACCAACAAAGCACCAGGGCATTTTCAGCAGAGTTTTTGAGAACAGTACAGATTGAAGAAACCCAATGGTTCCTGTCTGGACTTACAAAAGTTACCTTGTAAATTTAACTACATGTGTCCAGACCATACAACATAATTTAAGCCAAGGAAGAGCACATTACATGATAATATGTTTGTGTGTTATTTTTTTAACGGCAATAAAGAGCTGTACTAATCGGGAGTTTCAGGCAAACTTCAAAAACTAATAAATAACAATGATCATGGTTCGTAATTAACTCAAATTGTTAACCACAAAGGGTCCATTTTGGACTGATCTGGATGAAATTTATCGTTAACGATCTTTGGGTTCCAATGACTAGGATTGATTGCAATTGATATGTATTATTTAATACAACTCACTATTAGCTATTAGCTATTAGTCTCAAATAAAAAAGAAAAAATTCGTAAAACTATTTAATAGTTAAAAATGTAAACATTTCTTTATGATATCTTGGATTTAAATCTTATGAAAAATATCTTTGTCTCATGTTTTTTAAGAACTATCTTGTCATTCCATGGGTGAATATAATTGGAAGAGATACACCGAATAGCGGGATTTTCAATTGAGACCTGACTAAACATGTATTAATGTCAATTTCATTGTCTTGTCCTCTTATTGCTGTCACATATATTTACAGCTTCAAGATACCCAATGTTCCCTGTCTAGAGTATAAATTCGATCGATTAAGGCACCGCGATATATTTAGTTGAGTTGTAGAGAGAAGCTTCCTTCACCCCGGATGGAAATTGGATGAGTTGTACCCACAATTTCCTATGCCGCAAAGGCCTCATTTACAGGCCTCAGTTTTCCTAGATACCATCACCATCTACCAAGTGTGTCGGCTAGCTTCAGTTTTCCTTGACTACACTTGTGTTTCCTCTTCCCAGGAAAATGGAACATCCGTCATGGAATATCCCCTATGTTGCAAACATCGATACCTTGTATGCCTTTCTTCGGGCCCACTCCTCTTTTCTAGACAAAATTGATAACATCCCATGTGTTGATACTCCTCTGCATGTAGCCGCATCCACAGGAAACACCGAAGTTGCTATGGAGATCTTGAGGCTAAAGCCATCACTAGCTTGGAAGATTAACCAAGACGGCTTCAGCCCCGTGCAGCTTGCATTACAAAACCGTGCCAAAGGAAGAGAGGGATTAAGTCCTGCGCATTTTGTAGCAAAGGAAGGAAATATTGATATTTTGGACTGTTTTTAGTCAATATGCCCGAAATCCATTGAAGATGTCAATATCAGAAATGAGAGAGCTTTGCATGTAACTTTGAAAAACACCATGCTTGGAACAAACAACATGGCTTCAAAGGGCCTCTGTGGAAGGGGCACGTTTTCTGGAGAAAAAGGTCCTGAATTGGAAGGATGTGCGGGGGAACACCATCTTGCATATAGCTGTGACAAGAAATCAACCCCATGTAATTATGTTCATAATTATCATTGGTCAATTAATTGCCAAGTAAGTATTTTCAATGTCTTTACCATTCAAAATTCTGAGCATTTACCTGATGGCGAACTTTTGCATCTTCCAGATTGTAAGATTGTTAGTCAACCAAAGAGTGGACGTACACTCCAAGAATTTACGAGGCCTAACGGCTCTAGAAGTGGCGCAATGCCAAACCCTATCAGAAAACATGGAGATGGTTCTAGATATTCCAAGCCAAGCAGAAGCAGTTGTGGGATCTTCCTCACTTCCGATTATTGACTTGTTTACACAGCACTTAAAGTAACACATTTGGTGCCTCGCTTAAGGTAAAGTGTCATTTGATAAATGTTAACCGTTAGTGATACTACTATACATGTAATCTAGCACTAGAGTTGATTAGACTCTTAGTACAACATGTAGGATTCGAATCTTAGTCCTTACATACAAAAATAAAAAAAAATTAATCATTAGTAACACTTGCCTTATTTAATGGGACAATATTACTGAGTATAAAAATATATGTTATGCGTCTTTGTGAATTATACTAGTAATATGAGAGCCAATCTTCAGGGAAATGTGTTTTCTTTGATCCACAGCATGGATGAGAAGTTAAAGAAAGCAGCGATATATGGACTTGTAGATGAGTTATATGCATTGCTCGAAGAAGACCCACATCTTCTATATCAACTCGAAAAGAAACAAGTTGTTGACACTCCAATACACATAGCTGCCAGGAACGGGAGAACCCATTTTGCTATTGAAGTAGCAAGAATGAAGCCATCACTCGCACAGAAACTGAATCGAAATGGGGCCAGCCCCATGCACCTGGCCTTGGAAAATGGTCATATTCACACGGTTAGAGGGCTGGCAGCCGTGGACTGCGATCTCATCAGGGTTTAAGGAAATGGAGGGATCACTTCATTGCATGCTGTAGTGAAAATAGGCGATGTTTCTCTTTTTACAGAGCTTTTATACTCCTGTCATCTTGCTGTCAAGAACGGAAAATCGGGAAGCCTTCGGGTTTTGTTCGGTTTCATACATTGGATGAACAAGGAGGAAATCATGAACTGGAAGGATGATGATGGCAACACAGCCTTGCACATTGCAGTGCACACAAATTCGCTCAAGGTAATAACTGATGTTATTCTAAAATCCCATTCATTCTGACAATGTTTCTTACACGATTGAGTGTTTCCCCTCTCTCTTTTTTTTTTTTCATTTCAGGATTAAACAAAACAGATATAAAAAATTTTTTAAATGAGAATTTTAAATATTATCTTATATCTTATTATCATATTAATAATTTCTTAATTAAATTTTATTATATAAAAATAATATAATTTAAAAATAATTAAATTAATTAAAATTAAAATTAATTATTACAAATATATATATATATATGTATATATATATATATATAATTTTTAATTAAATTAAATCTAATTACATTTGAAATATAAATTTTAAATCTCACCCACTATTTTTTACTTTTAATTGAAGTACGTTTGATATCTTTTTTTTTTTTCTTGACCTTCTCCTCAAATGAAGGCCACTGAATTCTTGATGAATAATGTTGACAATGAAGCAAAAAAATCTCAGCGGTCGTACAGCCAAGCAAATCTCCGAAAGCAAAGGCCAATCTCAAATTCCCGAGATGTGAATCATCCTAAAGAAGGCATCCATGGCTTCGACTCTATAAAACTCATTCATCGAAAGGCGAGACCGACACTTAGGACTCATACTCGGATATTAACTTTATAAATATATTTTACCTTTAAAATAAAGTGTGTGTATAAATGAGAGATAAGAGGCCCTCTTTTTATACAAATTTAAATAAGTTATAATTATTAAATTTTTTTAATTTAATAATAAATATTATATTCTTTTAATTCCATCTATACATATATTAACTAATATTTATTATATAACTAATTTTAATATATATTTTTTAGGAGTGATTAAATTTGACATACCTTTTATTCTTAGTCATGTATCTAAATTCAGTATGTATTGGCCATTCTTAGGTATCCATGTGTACAAAGAACCATGACACTAAGCTGTCCTGAGCCGGTTATTGGTCCGAGAACGATCCGCCGCACAGGGCCAGAAAAATGATCATGGGCTCATGGGAAAGCTCGTATTTCGCCCTTTTGGAGACTTCCGCGTTTTGTGGGTCCGTGTGCATGATTGTTGTTCTGATGATGGGGCTCCCTTTTGCAATTTTCCTGGAAGCATGCACAATGTTTATGACTTTGCTCGTGCTTTGTTTCGGTGTTCACGATCTTCCCATCTCCGGACCATGCTCCGATGTTCCTGCTTCTGATTCTTGGGGCGATTTTGATCTTCGTCCATCTTGTTGCTTTTGAGGTCCATCTGCGGCAACGAGGCAAACGTAATTTGGGAAGAGGAGCTTGGAATCAATAGTATTGACTACCAATTACGTATATGTGTGTTTTTGGTTTTTTTTTTTTTTTTTTCAAATTTCTTTATGATTGTCTTTTGTAATAAATATATAAATAATTAAATAAAAATAAAATTATGATTTAATAAGATTATTTTAAATTTTTTTTATATATTTACAATTATATGATAAACGTATTAATATTTTAATTTATTTTTTAATTAAAATAATTTTTAATAATTATAATTATAATTATAATTATATATTTTATAATTTTAGTTATTTTATTAATATTATAAAAATAAATAATTTATTAAAAAATTCATAAATTTAATTTTTAAAAAATTCTATTTATTAAAACTCACGTTATTAAATAAATTTTCATTAAATAAAATTAAACTTTTTCCACATTAACTAAACAATATTAATATCAATTTTTCTGGTTTCAATATAAAGTGTACATTTTAAACAACGAATAAATAAATTATTAAATAATTATCTGTTAACAATGTTTTCATCAACTGTTGATTTTGATTATGGATGTAACGGCCAGGAACAAGCTTCAAGTTGGCACTGTTTCTTCTTTCTTCGGTTGAAGTACATTAAGCCGTTAGTTACATAAGAAAAGATTGTTCTTCTCATTTCCTTTGGACAATTATTTACTTGCACGGGCCTGTAGCAGCATGAATGTCTTGTTTTTCTTTTTCCATTAAAATTAAAGTTTACATTTCATGTAAATTTTTTTGAGTGAGTTAAAGTTGGAATCTTGGGCATTCTCTGAAAACTTTGTTTCTGTGGTCCATATGTATAGAGATGCGAGCAGTCATTTATTCACTTGCGGTTCGTGTACATTTCATCTCTCTTGTATACTCGTCATCAACCTCAAATAATTTGAACGCTGTATAAGAAATTATAAAGATGAATCTCTGAATCAACTCGGATACAAGTAAAATTAATTAAATTAGAATAAAATACCAAATAGCTTAACCCATGATGAAGAACAACGCTATGGGACTTTGGAGAGGAGGATAAATGCAATGTCTTTTATTAACTATTGTTCCGGAGGATTAATCAGTTGGGTTTGCCATCAAAGGCGTAAGGTGAAAGCATTATTTTCATGGGATAAGTAAAAAATTAGTCTTAAATATTTATGAATTTTCATAATTAAATTGTTAATTTTTTATTTTTATTTAAATTTTATATTTTAAAATTTATTTTAAATAAAAAGTTATTAAATTGTTAATAATTTATATTTAATTAGTGTTTTTTTATTTTTTGTTCAAAAAATTAATTTAAAATATTAAGTTTAATTAAAAATTTTAAAATTTAATTATAAAAATTTATGGCGAATTATACTTTGCATCTCATTGTCGGCACTACAACTCGCCACGTGGTTCACGTCAGTACTATATACAAGGTAAGCTTCCATGAAATTTCCCGTTAGTTTTTAGCTAATCTGCCAATTAAATGGAAACGATCGTCAGAGCATCTTCTAGGAAATCGTCCAGGAATATTCCGAATTGATTCGGACGAGTGAAGTCAATCGTCCATTGCTTGTAGGAGAGTTCATCTCCTCTAAACCAATGATCCCATTCTCACTAGGTTTACGACTTTTTTGTTTACGTCCCGACAATGCGAATACTTATGTCCTTCTCAATCGATATCCTCATCCCTTTGATTCAAACGCCAATGTTGTGTTTATTATTGTTGCTGTGATTAATTAGGGAAGCTTTATCCCTCTTCTGTAAACCAATATTTCAAAATTGCACATTAATGGGTTCGTGGCATAGAAACGAAACCCAAGAGAAAAATGGCCAAATTAATGAAAAATGAAAAAATATTTTATGTTATATAACTTATAATTTAATAGATTTTTGGTTGGCTGAAAAATATTTTAAAATAAATATTTTTTTAGTGAATTTTTTAATTTTAATATGAATAATCGGGTCATAAATTTATTAAATATATAAAAATAACTAATTTATTATATAAAAATATTAGAATTGATTAAAAATAATCAGTTTAATATATAAAAATGTTAAAGACAAATTTAAATTGTAAATTGGGCTCGTAAAGTCTTCGATCTCATACGGTAATTGAGGTCCGTTTGTCCCATTACACCGTTCAAAACAGAAGCTTCGTGCCGTTCAAATTGTGCAGAAACCAAAAGTTTACTCGTGATAAATCTTACTAGTTGAATTTTCAAAATCTTTTCTTTCGGTGACTTAAGGTCTTTGCTATCAAGTTTGAAATGAGATTCGTACACGAGTAGCATGACATTGTTCTTTTGTCCTTGGCGATACAGGGTGTTTTTCAAACGTACATGATGCAACCTATCCTTCCGGGGACACCCCAGAAAATAAAAGAGAAGGTGCCGAGAAATTTCCCATTATTATAGCCATTCTAAATCGTCTACGTTGAGCCAAATAATGTCACGAACACCGAGACTCTTTTTTTTTTTTTCTCTCTCTCTCTCTCTCTCTAAGAGGATTGGCTCGACATTATTATTAATTCCTAAAAATTTAGTGAAAGGGTCGGTGAGTAAAAGAAAAATGGTCTTATCATCGCAATAACACAAAAATAATACAAACTTGCGTGATAAATTATTCTGCCACACATTGATTTTGATTTTAACAATCTTGTTTCCGACTCGGTTCACACTTGATGCGCCTATATTATATTTTTGGGCATATTGAAGGACATTGATATTGTTGTAAATATGTATTTTAGAATAGGTTGAGACTATGAGTGATTAAATAAACTCTTTTTTTTTTTTTTCTCTAAGTAGACCAAAGAAAATAGAGGTTGGCACTTGGCATGGAGGCGACTATTATTGTGGAAATAGATACTAGGCAGGCTGTATAATAAATTAAAAAAAAAAAAAAACAGAGAGAGAGAGAGAGACCCATACGGTATGAAGGAGTGATTGCAGACCTACAATACTTTTTTTTTTCCTTTTTAATTACAAACAATTACTTTCTTATAATAAATGCGGATTGAACTGCTAATCTACATTCTTCACATGCTTTTAGTAAGAAGGACATCGTCGCCTATTGATTGATGTGGGTATTGGGTTTTTAACAAAAATGATATTCCCAACAAGATTTTCGGAAGAGAGGTTCAATAAAATAAAAAAAAAAGAAATTAGGAAGTCCACAAAAATTTAGAGTAGGAAATTATGTACGCAATTGTCTCGTCTCAGGAGGTGTTGCCTTGGATTTGAGACGATGGTCGTCGTAGAGATCAATGGCGTGTTTTATGGGCACAAAGGTGAATTAAATTAGAACTCCATACCAAACTAAGTTACCATTTGTCAACACAAGACATGAGTTTTTACAGGTGAAAACTGGAGTTTCTATGCGGATGCGGGGCAGTTCCACGCCTACACCAGAAGGCTCTTCCGTTGACCGTAGAAATTGACGACGATTACTGGTTAGTTAAGGTTTATTGTTCCGTCGAAGGAGACGAAGACGTATTAATTTCTTTGCGCGGTCGAGGCGTATGATTTCAGGTTTGAGTTAAGGGAATCTGAGTTTGGAACTTGCATTTGATTGGCTGAGATTATACGTTAAAAAGACAGGTCAATCCGAATCAGATTTTTTTTCTTAAAAAAAGCAAGAAGTTCTTAACGAGAACTCTCGTCTAGGAATTCAATTGCCATCGTATGATGATCCCAAAAAAATAATCCGCATAATTGTCGTCGGCCTAGGATAGGTCAACTCTTCGAGTAAGGCCACTTGTGAACAACCTGACCCTGGGCCATCCCATAAAAAGCCGAAAAAAAACAAGAGAAAAGAAAAACCCATAGAACAGGAAAAATGCTGTTCTAAATGGCTGGAAGATCTCAGCGTCTGTGCAGCTGTCTCCCAGTAACAATCGGAAGACCCCATATTTTCCTCGCATCCCCCCCGACACACAAACAGTAATATTCCTCCCCTCAAGTCTCTCTGAAGCCAACCCAGAGATTCAACCGTCATACCGGATCTCAGACGGCAGTGAGGCATGCACCTAATCAGAGCTTTGGAGAGCTATCAGCTATCAGCCCTCGTCTAGCAAATTTCTGTCACGTATCGTCAACAGGAGAAGGAGGACTCCATTTCTGATCAATATACATAGGTAAGGTTTCTCTGTTTTCTGACTTGGACAGTTATTACCCCACGGCCGGCAGTTGCATGCCCAACGTCGTCCAGTGCCTGGGAACTCTCTCTCTCTCTCTAAGTATATGTATGTGTGTGTGTGTGTTTATATATATATATATAGAGAGAGAGAGAGAGATTTATATGTATGTATGTATTTAGGGGGAGCAAATCAAACATCTATCCTCAGAATCAGAATGGTTTATTCAAAAGATGACTAACCTGAGTTGTGGGAGCAAACTATCAAATTCACAACTTCTGCAACGCCGAGTCCTGATTGTGGCTCTCGTTAATTTCTGGCGTAAGGTGACAAATCTCCAAAAAACTGATCATTCCTCTCATCTACAGAGCATATGGATGATAACTTGAAGGCGGCTGCGTCAGAGGGACGTGTCAACGATATATACGAGATTCTTGCAAGAGATCCATATGTTCTAGACCGCCTGGATAAGGTACCCTTCGATGAGACTCCAGTACATATAGCCGCAAGGTCCGGGAAAACCCGTTTCGCCATGGAAGTTGCAAGACTGAAGCCATCACTTGCATCAAAGCTGAACAAAGATGGGCAGAGCGCCATGCACGTGGCCTTGGAATCGCAGAATATTGATACTGTTAGAGGGCTTGTATCGATAGACCGGGACCTCGTCCGAGTCAAAGGAAAGGACGGGATGACCCCTTTGCATCTTGTGGCCAAAATGGGGAATGTTTCTTTCTTGGAAGAACTTCTGTTCTCCTGTCCCTTGTCCATCGAGGACTTGACAATTCGCAGAGAAACAGCACTCCACATTTGCATCAAAAACAGAAAATTGGTGGCCCTCCGCATTCTGTTCGGGTTCGTTCACCGAGTGAGCAAGGAAGAGATCCTGAACTGGAAAGATGAAGATGGCAACACCGTCTTGCACATCGCAGTATCCACAAATTCCATCAAGGTGAATCCCAATTCGGAAAAAAGAAAATGGTATTCAAATAAAGAGAATGAATTTCAGTCTAACTGGAACTTGCTTACAACTTTTATTGAATGAATTGAAGGCAGCAGAGTTGTCGCTGAATAGTGTCAACATGGACGCGAAGAATCTCCAAAATTCCACTGCTCTGGACATCTTCGAGAACCAAGGCCAAGCACAAAACCCCGACATGGGAATCATACTACGGCGAGCATCAGTGTTTTCCTATTTCCTGAACTCGCTAATCCAGAGGCGAGACAGGCAGTTGGGAGTTATAGGCCCCGCACGAGGCCTAGGAAACATTGCCGGTGACATTCGCAGCGTAGTCCTGGTTCTTGCTGTGCTAATAGCCACGGCAACCTACCAAGCAGTCCTCAGCCCACCAGGCGGGTACTGGCAGGAGAGCACTCCGTCCCACGAGGCCGGGAAAATGATCATGGGGTCTTGGAAGTGCTCGTACTTTAGTTTGTTGAACACTGCTGAATTCTGTGCTTCCGTGTGCACCATCATTGTCCTGGTCATGGGGCTGCCATTTTCGTTTCTCCTGGAAGCATGTACGATGTTTATGTCTTGCTCATACTTCGTTTTGGTGTTCACCATCTTCCCATCCCTGGACCTTACGACGATGTTCCTGCTCTGGATGTTCTGGGGGATATCGATCTTCTTCCACCTTGTGGCATTCGAGGTCCATCGGCGGAAACGGGAGAGACGGAACATGGGGAAAGGTGCATGGAGCTTCGAGACTGATTTTTTGGAATGAAATCAATTGTAAATAGTCAAAGCATAATTGATCTGCTCCCACCCTAGGCGGAACATCGGCGGAAATGAGCGATATTGATCTTCTTCCACCTTCCTGGCATTTGCACATAGTTCGAGTATAACCAAAGTTTGTATCTATAGAAAAAACGTGAAATCAATTGGATGAATTGGAATGCCTGAAATTTATTTTTCCTATTTCTTGGCACGTTCCCTTCTCCTCTTAGTTTTTTAACCAAAATTTTTTTCTATTAAATGTCGACATCGATGATTATTTTTGAAACTCCACTTTCCGAGGTAAAATTATACAGAGTTGTAATCTATATTATAGTACAAATATAGGTGCATGATCCAATTAAATGAAGGTCCAAGCATAGCACCCAACTCCACAACTACCCCATCATCAAGTTATAACTGAACATTGAGCTCCAAATTATTTATTCCTTATTAATCGTAATAAAATTAAAATTCACATGAAAGTTTAGTTGATAAGGTATTTTCCATTGCAAGTATGAATAAATATTTTCCTAAAAACAAAATTTTATTTCTTATTAGTTTATTAATTGTACACGATGTTTTGAGAAAACATCGTGTGAAAGAAAGCGTGAGAAAGGAAAGTAATGAAAAAATGGAATTTTCTCTCGTTTAAAAAACCCATATGAAAGAAGATTCACTGGGAAGCTCAACAAATTTTCTTTCTCAAGCAACTGTTCATGATCGCCTGGAATTGGCGAGAAGAATTGGAAGAAAGAAGGCTCCCGTGATGGCTTTTTTAAAACTAAATTACCAGAATATTCCTTTCTTATATCCACTAAAGAAGTACATCAACTTATAAAATGAACAACATAAGTATTCTTTTTAAATATTGTTATTTTTTCCTCTACTCTCTCGTAATATTCAAACAAAAAATTGTATCTTTATTTTTAACTCATCTAAACAATTCATAAAAAAATAATTTCTTTCATTTCTTTGTTTTTTTTTTTTTTCCACGACTTTCTTTCATACCTTGCCTTCAATCCCATTGGCCAAGTCCACGACTTTCTGTCACACTCCAATGGGCCAATTCCAATTGTCTGAGGATAACTTTGCGTCGCATCAAACCAAGGCAGAAACCCAAAACCTACGTAGGGAAAGAGAAAAATGTCGATGTCAATGGCCTTGTTCTCTTCTCCTCAGCTAGCCCATCTTCCCAATTTCACCCACAAACCAACTCATTCTCTCAGACCCACGAGGCCTCTACCCTCCCTCTGCGTTGCCAAGGCGTCCACTGACGATGGAGCTAGAGTTTCAGCTACTATTGTCACTGTAACGGAAGACTTCTGGGCCGGCTCCGGTGGCCTATTAATTTTTATGAACATTCTGTTATAATTAAAGTTAAATTGACTAGATATAAAAAATTTATTTTTATTTTACAAAAAAAAAATTGTAAAATTAAATTGTAAGTAAAGAATTTAAAGAAGTGGATATAAGTTTTTAATTTAAGTCAAATTATTATAAGTCATTCTACAAATTACTTTTCTCTTGTTTTTTTTTTTAATTTCTGTTATTTAATTACTTATTTTGTTATTTATTATTATTTATCTTATTATTTTTCTTTGAAATTGAGATTGCATAGCAGCCAAATCGATTAAATTCAACACTTGCTTAATTGTTCAACTTCTTACCTAATATTCTATCGTTACCGTGCTGCTAAAAGCAAGCATCATCAATACTCTGATATTCACCATCATTTAATTCAGAAAATGTAAATGAAAAAGGGATGTAATACATCATTGATTAGCATGTAGTTTCCTTTCCTCAAAGATGGAAGAAAGTACCGAAAGTCCCGTTTAGTTTATTTATTGTCAATTGTTTACTGATTGTTAATTGTTGTTTTCAATTATTATTAATAATAAATAAAATAAAATAATAATATTTAATTGAATTGATATTGTTTATTATTGTCAATAATTAAAAATAATAAATTAAATTTTTTATTCATTATAAAAAATATTTAAATGCTTAAATATTATCATTAAAAATATTTAAATTAAATATTATTTATCAATTGCTACATCCAAAGTAAACCAAAATCACATTTTTTATTCACTACTCACATTTTTTATTGACTACTCTTTAAGAAGTCTTTCAGCAAACCACATCTTATAAAATTGTACTCGATACGCAACAATAATCTTAAGAGGCAAAGACAAATACTTTCTTAATACTCAAACTTACGAGTATCTTTTTAATTTTTTAATTTGAAGGCAATTTTTAGTTGGACCTTTTAGTTATAATTTAACAAAATTAGGTTATCGGATTTTAATCAAATTTCCTTCCCTCAAAGATGGGAAAAAAAAAAAGATATTTTTGTACTTAAAACTTTAGCCAATCTTTTTTTAGGCAACTTTAGCCAATCATTTTCTTTACTCCAGCCCGGTTATTTTCTTTACTTTTCCTTTTCCTTATTCCTCTTGTCCCACTTGAGCCGGACGTGTCGGGATACAAAAGTAAAAGGCACATATTATAGCTACAAAAAAAAAAAAAAAAAAAAAACCAACTCTGTACCCTTGGTATTGAGCCGTGGTATGGTTGGTGTGTGTGTTGTACTCTGTGGGATTAGGGTTTATGACCACCGAGTAAGCAGGCAACTCGAGTTGGATTTCATTGGTTTGTCTAATTGGAGTAGAGCAAGGGGGTACTGTTGAGTCCGGGTGAGTTTGGGAGTGCCCCGGTCTCCCACCCCAAACCCTCTCCTAGAATAAAAGCGAAAACTCCAAAAAAAAGATTGCAACTTTATACGAAAATATCTCTCCACAATCATGCACTCTTGAACCAAAAAGAAAACAAAAAGACAAGAACATGCACTGATCACGCGAATATAACTACGACGCTATTTTTTTTTTTTAATTTTCATGTAAAAAAAAAAAAACAGTTTTCTTTCCTTAAAATGGGAGAAAAATATTTTAGAACTCAAATTTTAGCTGGCCTTTTTGTTGTTTTTGAAGATAGCTTCAGCCAGCCCTGTATATTTGAACAAATAATACGACTTGTGGTGCCTCTATTCATTCATAAAAGAACCTGATTATTCCGTTCATTGATTTCCTTCGTCATTCTCTTACTTCACCGTAAAGAAGCCCCCAGCTTACATTCTTTATCCTTAATATGGATGAGAAGTTGAGGGAAGCTGCTAGATGTGGAAATATTGATTCCTTATAAAAGTTAGTTCGGGAAAATCCCAATCTTCTTGACCACATAGATGAGAAGCCATTCGCTACTACGCCTTTACATGTTGCAGCTTTTACTGGCCAAACCCAATTTGCCAAGGAGATTATGATGCTAAAACCATCATTTGTCAATAAACTAAATGAAGATGGATTTAGCCCCATGCACCTTGCATTCCAAAATCGGCAAACTCACTCGGTTCTTCAACTTCTCCATGTTGACCAGGACCTTGTCTGCATCAAAGGAAGGGAGGGCAAGACTCCCTTGCACTGTGCAGCCAAAGCTGGAGAGATAAATCTTTTGGAATCTTTCCTAAATGCCTGCCCAAAGTCCATTGAAAATGTCACAATCAGAAATGAAACTGCCCTTCATGTTGCCTTGAATAGTGGGATGTTTCAAGCTTTGGAAGTTCTTGTGGGGTGGCTTAAGGAGGGATGCTGCAAGGAAGATCATTACAGGGAGAGAAAGGTCATGAACTGGAAAGATGAGGAGGGAAACACTGTGTTGCATATTGCAGCATCCAGAAATATACCTCAGGCAAGACAGCATCCTCTTGATTTTTCTTTTCGAAAAACATGAACATTTTTTTATGAAATGATTTCCTAACGAGATGTTAAATTCTTATTCTTTCCCCCCGGAAATTTGCTTTCTTTTTCCTGGTTCCAGCTTGTTAACTTCGTTGTCTCCCCAAATTTTTTGACAACAGGATAGATATTTTTACCTTGCCATAAAAGGAGAGACTATTACGAATTATTTCCCAACAATGTGCTACTTCTCATGCATTCACTTCAGAAATTTGCCTTTGTTTTCTTGTTCCGGCATATTAACTTCCTTTGTTTCCCAAAATTTTTTGATGCTTGATGCAGGCACTGAGAGTGTTGTTAGATTGCAGAGTTGATGTGAAGTCAAAGAGTCGGCAGGGTTTGACGGCTTTGGATATGATAAACGGTCAAGGTCAATCTGTAAACGCAGAGATTATAGATATGATAGGCAGATCTGGAGCATTGGCAGCTTCTTTGTTTCCTCCTGTTGATTGTTTTGGAAATTATTTAGGGTGAAGTATTCTTTGTCTGTTCAATGAGAGGAAACCTCATGAATCTTTTGATTGTGTTCAATTAAAATTTTTGGTTAATTGCATTAATAAGTGTGTTTCACGGTACCTTAATTACAGTTACAGCTGCAATGTAAATAAACTAATGGATCATTTGAATCTGCAGACTAGACCAGTGGTTAAGGAGTGCTGCTAGAAACGGCGATGTCGATGCATTATATGCAATCATCCAGGAGGACCCGTATATTCTAGAGCACATTGATCAAGTGCCCTTTGACGATACTCCTTTGCACATAGCTGCATCAGCAGGGCGTACACAGTTTGCTCTGGAGGTAATGAGGCTGAAGCCATCCCTTGCTTGTAAGCTCAACCGAGATGGTTCCAGCCCGATGCACCTGGCTTTGCAGAATAATCAGTTGCAAACCGTGCGTCGGCTTCTAGACGCGGATGACAACCTTGTCCGGGTGAAGGGAAGAAAGGGTTTAACACCGCTGCATTACACAGCCGAGAGAGGAATGCTTGAGCTGCTAGTTGAGCTTTTAATGGCTTGTCCAGGATCTATTGAAGATCTCACTGTTCACAAAGAATCTGCCCTGCATATTGCAGCTAAGAATGACAGGTTGGAAGCTCTAGAACTCCTGGTGGATTGGCATGAGCACGTGGGCCAAAATAAAGTGCTAGATTGGCCAGACGACGAGGGTAACACCGTATTTCATATTGGTAGCCAAAGGAATCAAATAGAGGCAAGTTCTTGTTCCTTTCATTTTCTTCTCGGGAGAAGGATAAGAGATTTAGATATTGGACACGTACTTATATGTGTGATTAAATTCCTATTAGCTTTCACTGCTCAACTCAAACCAAGATTTGAGATGGATTCTTAGCTCATAGCCAGTTGAAGACAAATCTGTTAAGATTACAGTTATCATAAGAGCTAGAACATTTTGCTCTTTCCCAGCCACAGAATTCAAGTCAGTGCAAAGGATTACAAAAAACAAAATCCATTTTCGGTTTTACTAATACCAACGACAACTAAACTAAAGAGAGCTAACATAACTAAATAGTTCATAATCTAGTTACATTTCAACTAACACAAAAAAGTATAGTGCAACTGATTTTTCTTTAACCAAAAAGCTGGAATCATGCTGCTGCCCTTGCTGGAGAGTAATGGAAAAGTGAAGAAGCTTATTACCTTCTGACAACCTCACAACCATTTTTACTAAATTGGCTTCTGTGCATACATTGGGCCCATGACTGTTGATGGACTAGATTTACCTATGGTTTTCTGTCAACAAGTTCACTGGAAGTTAGTTGACAACATTGCCATGTTTTCTCTGCCCTTCTTCTCTTTAAATGTTATGTTATACTGAGCTTAAAGTCAACATGTACAATATGCAGGTGGTGAATATGCTAACTGAGACACCTCTTTTGCCCGTTTGTCTTATAGCATTGTTTCCCTCTTGCTTTGGACCAAAAGTTGATCTAGACGCTATGAACTTTAATGGCTCAACAGCTGTGGGTATCTTGCAAAACCAGGGGCAGTTGAACAGAGGGAAAATCAGACATCTGCAGCGCCTTGCCAAATGCACGAAAGCCCCATCCTTTCCCGGGGTCTCTGGCCATGCAGACTATCTAAGGAGAAGGATTTCACGGTTGGAGAAATGGTCAATAGCTACCTCTCGTGAAAAATTCCTGCTGTCCAATGCAACCCGAAATGCTGTACTTGTGGTTGCCATATTGATCACAACTGCTACATACCAGGCAGTCCTCAGTCCCCCTGGTGGTCTTTCCTCGTCTCTGCCTGCCTCATTTGACTCCCGTGGCACATTCTCCAGCGGTGGCACCGGCAGCTGTGCCAATGCCACTGCGCCAATGACCACCAGCCCCAACAGCATTAACCTTGTAGGAGAGTTGCTATACTCTGAGCCAACATCTTCTTCCAGAGACTACTTGTTTTGGACTTTGTTCATAACATTCAACACCGTTGCCTTTGCTACGTCAATTATGAAAATGATAACTCTCCTCCCTAATGGCCCTTTCCTCTAGTGATACCATTGTTTTTTTCTCGCCAAGTCGGCCATTGAGAGGTTGATCTTTGGCAGGAGGAGATGGGCAGTCAAGCAGCTCTTCTTGAAACAACGTCAAGAGTTACAAAAGGAATTTCAGCATGGCTCTTACTTTGGCAAAGCAACAGCACGCAATTTCAAGAGTTACTGAGTTTGCATAACACAATTGCAGACTACTGAGGGAATTGGGGCACTGCTGCTGCGCAGAGAAATTCGGGAGGACAATATGTATTCTAGTCAGGCGGAAGCAATGCAATAAGTTGGCTCCAAAGGCAAGACTTTCGGCCATGGAAGTTGCGTACATGCCTGTTGTCAGTCCCTTGGTTTGCCAATCAAACAAGAATAGATTTGAGAAATTTCTATGGTATTGCCAAAAAAATGTTGGGAAGAAGTATTTATGTGAGTAGGCTAACAGGTGAAACAATATGGTTTTGTGTGTATCAACCAATGTAATTATTTTTCGAACGTAAATAATTATGCCAGTTAATATCGTTCCTATTTTTTCAATCGTATAAATTAAAATAGAGTTTTATACTAGTTTCTTAAAAATAATATCTACAACCAATCCACCCTTGACCCAAATTTTGATTTGAATTGAGTCGAGTTGGTCGGGGTTAAGCTGGGGAACCCCGAGTTTTATACTAGTTGTCGGACGAACAATACGATCAAAGAACTCTTTTCTTCCCTTCAAAATTCGGGATGTTGCATGTTTGTAAAATGGATTCATTTAATTTAATTTTATAGTGTAATATTGCATTGCCATGGAAAACTTATCCGCAATTGTAGTTAGAAATATTTAGACGTCAAAATTCTACAATTTCAGAAATCTTCTGGTTCATACGGCTACAAAACTCGGAGCTTTGCACCCCTTTTCCATTCGGAGGACTTCCCAAAAAATTTCTTTTCCCCAGTAACAATTAATAGCCAACTATTAATTATTTCTGAGCTAAGAGGAAAAAACAAACAAAAAAAAAAAACAAAACAAAAAGAGAAACCTTCTCCTTAATCTCGGCAACCAGAATTAATTAGTTTTTTCTTAACAGTCATTGACTTATTTGGCAAATTCTCCTCTTTACTAGAAATAATAGCCATTTGGTAATTGGATAGGCGTGGTAGCATCGAAGTGTCTCTACCGAAGTGTTATCAAATGGGATATTTTTAAGGTCCAATGGCCCGTATTTACTCCTGTTGGATTTTGAGCCCATCGATGCTATTGTTTCCACCGACCATCATCCATTGCCAGTGGCATTCAATTTCTCAATCCCATCTTTCATCAATTATGTTTCGCATCAAAGACCAAGTATCCTTTTCAAAATTTTCTTTGAGATAAGTTCAAAATTGGAGTAGAAATTGTGTTGGTTTAAAGGATTTGTGGGGGCCAAGTGATCAAAGCAAAAACTGTGTTTAGCGGTTGCGAAAGCGAGAATCTGCGCGATGCGCGAGCATAAACCTAATAACCACAGAACTATACCGCAGGGGGCCATTGGATATCAAGATATAAGGCCTCAAAGTTTTATGTAAGTATCCAAGTCTACTTTATATGGGCATTCAATACTTAAATTCAACCAGATTTAGATTTGTTCTTTAGTATTCTCTCATTTCTTGCCTGATCTGCCGACGATGTCTCGAAGGAATATCTGTTATCTCATGTTCCCTGGCCACAATTATGCCATTCGATGGGTGAATATCATTGGAAGACATACGTCGAATCAATCAAGAACACCATGTACTTTTACTTTGATCGCCCAAAAAATGAAAAAAAAAAAAAAGGGAGGGGGGGACATCGTGTACTTTGTTCCTTAGAACACTTGCCGTTTCTTTTTTCTGCAACCCCATGTTATTAGAGAATATTTTTGCGACTAATTTTGGAAGTTAGTGCTCAAAATGATCTTGATACCCGAGTAATTAATATGCTTGCGAACCAAGAAAGCACCAGGGAATTTTCAATTGAGAGTTGCTGAGACCTGACTAAACATAGTATATTAATGTCAATTTCATTGTCTTGCCCTCTTATTGCTGTCATATATTTACGGCTTGAAGAAACCCAATGTCCCTGTCTAGAGTATAAATTCGATCGATTAAGGCACAGCGATATATTTATTTGAGTTGTAGGGAGAAGCTTCCTTCAACCCTGATGGAAATTAGTTGAGAAAAAAATGAAAACTTCAGCACTCTTTCAAAGTGCATTATTTGATGCGGTTTGGTCCGTCCAACATTTGTGGAACGTATTTGCTTAAGAGATGTCAATATTTTTTCCTAAATAGATTGAGTCGTAAACTATGTAATAATGCTTAAGAGATGTAATAAATATTACCTTCTCCTCTTATCTTTTAAAAGATTTATATCTCAATTTATAAATATCTAAATTTATATTTATTGAGATTTTTTTTAAAAAAATTAAAGAATTTTAATTTTTGAACTATATTTATTTTTCGTTCAAATCTTACTCAATATTTTCATTCAATATTAAGTTAATTTACCTCCCACAAAAGTAGAGTCAAATTGGACAATTTCCCATGCCGCGAGATCTCATTTACCGGCCCCAGTTTTCCTAGATACCATTACCATTTACCAAGTGTGTCGGCTAGTTTCAGTGTCTTTATATATATATATATATATATACTCAAGAGTCTTGACTACACTTGTGTTTTCCTCCTCCCAGGAAAATGGAACGTCCGTCATGGATTATCCCCCATGTTGCAAACATCAATACCTCGTATGCCTTTCTTCAGGCTAATTCCATTTTTCTAGACAAAATTGATCACATCCCATTTGTTGATACACCTCTGCAAGTAGCCGCATCCACAGGAAACACCGAAGTTGCACGGCTTCAGCCCCGTGCACCTTGCATTACAAAACCGGCACGACCGATTGGTGGTCCGGTTCCTCGAAATTGACGGTAACCTTGTCCGTGTCAAAGGAAGAGAAGGATTAAGTCCTGTGCTTTACGTAGCAAAGGAAGGAAATATTGATTTTTTGGACCGTTTTTTGTCGATATGCCCGAAATCCATTGAAGATGTTAATATCAGAAATGAGACAGCTTTGCATATAACTCTGAAAAACAATATGCCTGGAGCTTCTGAGTTTTCGGTCGCATGGCTTCAAAAGGCTTCCGCGGAAGGGGCACGTTTTCTGGAGAAAAAGGTCCTGAATTGGAAGGATGAGCAGGGGGACACCATCTTACATATAGCTGTGACAAGAAATCAATCCCAACTACTTCTGCTCCTAATTATCATTGGTCAATTAATTGCCAATTGCCATCTAACATTTTGTTTTCCTACCGTTTTCAATGTCTTTGCCGTTCAAAATTCTGAGCATTTACCTGAAGGCGAACTTTTGCATTTTGCAGATTGTAAGATTGTTAGTCAACCAAAGGGTGGACGTACACCCCAAGAATTTACGAGGCTTAACGGCTCTAGGCACAATGCCAAAACCTATCAGAAAACATGGAGATGGTTCTAGATATTCTAAGCCAAGCTGAAGCAGTTGTTGGATCTTCTTCACTTCCGATTATTGACTTGTTTATACAGCACTTAAGGTAACACATTTGGTGCCTCACTTAAGGTAAAGTGTCATTTAATAAATGAAAATCGTTAGTAATACTACTAGACATATAATCTAATGTTAGTATACTAGTAATTTTTATATTATGTATTGATCAGATTCTTAATTTTCATATTTAAAATTTAAATTTTAATTATATATATATATATATAAATTAATTATTAATAAAATATATTTTATTTAATTAAATAATATTATTAAATATAAAAATATATTTTATGTATTTTTGTAAATTATACTAGTAATGTTATGTATTTTTTTCTTATTTTTATAAATGTTTCATAAAAAAAAAAACATATATCACATTTTAAGTGAAAAGAAAAAAAAAAAAAAGTCAATTAGCCGCATACTTAATAAAGCTAGTCACGCATTCATGCCAGCATCAATCCTCTAATCTCCCTCCTAATCAAGATCTCTCTCCGCATTCCAATTTCCAACTCCTGCCATATTAAAAAATGAGATCCAATCTTCAGAAAAATGTGTTTTCTTTGATCCACAGCATGGATGAGAAGATGAAGAAAGCAGCGATACATGGACTTGTAGATGAGTTGTATGCATTGCTCGAAGAAGACCCACATCTTCTATGTCAACTCGAAAAGAAACAAGTTGTTGACACTCCAATGCACATAGCTGCCAGGCACCGGAGAACCCATTTTGCTATTGAAGCAGTAAGACTGAAGCCATTACTCACACAGAAACTGAATGGAAATGAGGCCAGCCCCATGCACCTGGCCTTTGAAAATGGTCATATTCACACAGTTAGAGGGCTGGCAGCCGTGCACTGCGATCTCATCAGGGTCACTTCATTGCATGCTGAAGTGAAAATGGGCGATGTTTCTCTTTTGACAGAGCTTTTATACTCCTGTCCCTCGGCCGTAGAAGATGTGACCACTCGGTGTGAGACTGCCCTCCATCTTGCTGTCGAAAACCGAAGATTGGGAAGCCTTCGGGTTTTGTTCGGTTTCATGCATCGGATGAACAAGGAGGAGATCCTGAACTGGAAGGATGATGATGGCAACGCAGCCTTGCACATTGCAGTGCACACAAATTCGCTCAAGGTGATCACTGATTTTAATCTAAAATCTCATTCATTCTGACAATGTTTCTTCCACGATTGAGTGTTTTTTTTTTTTTTTTTTCATTTTTCATTTTAGGATTAAACGAAGAAGGTATGAAAAATTGAAAAT
The DNA here is from genome assembly GCA_019804595.1 of Bruguiera parviflora. NCBI lineage: Eukaryota > Viridiplantae > Streptophyta > Magnoliopsida > Malpighiales > Rhizophoraceae > Bruguiera > Bruguiera parviflora. The sequence continues at coordinate 2,572,685 of CM034056.1, forward strand.
TAAATTGAGGTACAATTAATTATAAGTTACATTTTAAATATAAATCTCAAATTTCACTCTAAATTTTTTATTTTTCGTCGACATACATTTGATAATTTTATTTTTTAAAATAGATAAATAAATAAAAATAAGATTATAATTTAGTAGGATTATTTTGAATGTTTTATATATATTTGTAATTATATGTTAAAGTTCAATTTATTAATATTTAATTATTTTTTTATTGAAGTAATTTTCGGTTATTTCAGTTACACTTATAATAATATATTTTATAACTTTAATTATTTTAATCAATGTTATAAAAGTAAGCAATTTATTTAAAAAAATTCATAAATTTAGTTTAAAAGAAATTCTATTTATTAAAATTCAATTTATTAAACGAATTTTTATTAAACAAAATTAAACGTTTGTCTCACTAGTTAAATAATATTAATATCAAATTTTCTGATCTCCAAATAAAATGTACATTTTAAACAACAAATAAATAAATTATTAAATAATTGTCTGTTCACAATATTTTCATCGACTGTTGATTTGGTTTATGGGTCTAACGGCTGGGAACACGCGCTGAAGTTGGGATTTTCTTCCTTGTTTTGTGTTTTTTTCTTTGGTTGAAGTACATGAAGCCGTAAGTTATATGACAAAGATTGTGCTTCTCATTTCCTCTGGACAATTATTTACTTGCACAGGCCTGCACGTAGCAGCACGAATGTCTTGTTTTTCTTTTTCCATTAAAATTAAAGTTGACATTTCATGCAAACTTGTTTGAGTGAGTTAAAGTCGGAATCTTGGACATTCTCTGAAACCGTTGTTTCTGTGGTCCATATGTATATAGATGCGAGCAGTCATTTATTTACTTGCGGTTCCTGTACATTTCAGCTCTCTTGTACACTCGTCGTCGTCAGCCTCAAATAATCTGAACGCTGTATAAAAAAATTATAAAGATAAATCTCTGAATCAACAAGGATACAAGTAAAATTAATTAAATTAAAATAAAATACCAAATAGCTTAACCCATGATGAAGTACAGCTCCATGGGACTCTGGAGAGGAGGATAAATGCAATGTCTTTTTATTCACTATTGTTCCGGAGGATTAATCGGTCAAAGGCGAAATGTCGAAGCATTATCAGCACTAGAACATTTTCTCATCCCCGATCACATTCCTTAACTAATGAAGTCACACTAGGTTGTCTTTTCTTTTTTTTTTATTCATTTTCTTTTTTGTCCTCAGACGCACCACCACATTGTCAATATCTCACGATTTTTCTGAAAATAGAATCTCGATGGACAAAAACACTTTATTAATTTTGGTTTATTTTTTAGTGGTAAAACTGCTTCCCCAATTCTATATTATAAAAAAAAAATTGATAAATTCTTTTGTGTCTAAGAAAGTCCTTAAAGTATTATTCAACGTAATCAACTGGAGATCAGAAAAAGTAATTAAAAGTAAAAAATTAAGAGGAAGAGTTGCGAGTGAAAAAAGTTGAAATTGTGAAAATAAAAAAAAAGGTATTACAATAAAAGTTGGTAGAGTGTGAGTTTATAAATGTTATGAAAAAATGTTCATTTTTGTAAAAATTTTGTTGAGCAGTATCATGAAAAATTGTTCTAAGTTAAATGCAATGCCTTTTACTATAGTTAGGTTTGTCACAAAAGGCCGTAACATAAAAGCATTATTTTTATGAGATTTGTAAAAAAAAAAAAATTAATTTTAGATTTTTATGAAATTTATAATTAAATTATTAATTTTTTATTTGTATTTAAATTTATATTTTTTTAATTTATTTTAAATTATTTTTTAATAAAAAATAGTTAAACAGTTAATAATTCATATTTAATTAGTATATAATTTTTAACATTTTTTATTATCTTTTGCCTAAAAAAATTAATTTAAAAATATTAAATTGAATTAAAAATATAAAAAATTTAAAATTTAATTATAAAAATTTATGACGAATTATACTTTGCATCTCATTGTCAGCACTACAACTCGCCAGGTGGTTCGCGTCAGTACCTGATACAAGGTAATGCCCGATACAAGGTATCCTTCCATGGAATTTCCCATTAGTTTTGAGCTAATCTGCCGATTAAATGTGGACGATCGTCAGAGCATCTTCTAGAAAATCGTCCAGGAATATTCTGCCACATACTTTAAATTTCTCGTAGGACTTCTGCTTCATTATTGTGACACCAATCAGGGTCAAAAATCTAACTCTTATCTTTGACAAAGTGTCATGGCTGTCAATTCTCTTGACGAGCATGCGTAAGAAAAAAATCTGATCAACACCAAATCAAAAAAACCCTTCGGCTACGAGAGTTGCTTAAGGATTAGGCACTTTATTCTCTCTTTTTTTCTTTTTTTTTTTATCTTTTTTCTTTTGCTTGCTAATTTGTCAATATCTCTGCTGGAAAACCTTACTTTAATATTAAGGCTTTAGTAAGAGAATAATCCTATGTTAGTGTGAGTGACATTTTCGTGACACTCGCCTAGCAAGTTCCTTATTCCAAGTCCGCATTTGGACTGTTGACCGTAGATATTCGCGGCGATTGGTTGATTGTTCCGTCGAAGGAGACGAAGATGTATGAATTTCTTTGCGTCGTCGTGGCGGATGATTTGAGGTTCGAGTAAGGGAATCTGAGTTTGGCTGAGTTTATACGTTAATCCAAATCAGGTTTTTTTCTAAAAAAAACAAAAAAAAAAATTCTTAATGAGGAACTCTCGTCTAAGAATTCAATTACCATCGTATGGCACCCCCCCCCAAAAAAAAAGAAAAGAAAAAGAAATGAGAGATTTGGAAAAGTATAGGAGGAAATGTCAACCCTTCAAGTAAGGCCAGTTATGAAGGGCCCTGTCATCCATAAAAAGCCGAAAGAAAAAAAAAAAAAAAAAGAGGAACCCCCCCCCCCCCAAAAAAAGGAAAATTGATATTATAAATGGCTGGAAGATCTCAGCTTTTGTGCAGCTGTCTCCCAGTAACAATCGGAAGACCCCATATTTCCCTCGCATTTCCCCCGAAGCACAAACAGCAGTATTCCTCCCCTCAAGTCTCTCTGAAGCCAACCCAGAGATTCAACCATTATACCGAATCTCAGACGGCAGTGAGGCATGCACCTAATCAGAGCTTTGGAGAGCTACCGGCTACGAGCCCTCGTCTAGCACCCCTGGAGCGAGCTCTGGAGTGCTCTTCCTTTCTTGTCTTGCAAGTTTCTGTCACGTATCGTCAACAGGAGAAGGAGGACTCCATTTCTGATCAATATACGTAGGCAAGGTTTCTCTGTTTTCTGACTTGGACAGTTATTACCACACGGCCGGCAGTTGCATACCTACCGTCGTCCGTTGTCCATCGCCCGGTAACTCTCTCTCTCTCTCTCTCCAAGTACATGTACGTGTGTGTATATATATATATATATATATATATATATATATATAGATATGGAGATTTATATGTCTGTACTCAAAAGGCTCGAGAGAGAATGACTTAAAGGAAGAAAACCAACCCAACTAAAAATAAAAATATATACAAAAATATTAAGCAAATCAAACATCTATCCTCAGAATCAGAATGGTTTATTTAAAAGATGACTAACCTGAGTTGTGGGAGCAAACTATCAAATTCACAACTTCTGCAACGCCGAGTCCTTACACTTTGGCGCCAAAGTCCGAAAACTCTGAGCTTCGTCTCTCAGAGTATCCTCTTCATAGCCTACGCAATCCTTGCCAAGTTTCCGAGTCTCCAAAAGCTTCCAAGTCAGTCTGTAAGCGATTGTATTACAATTCACACATCTTTTATTGACTTCAAATTTCCCATTTTCACTGCTAGTTCAAACACAAAGCTTCATGAACTGTCTTTAATATACACTGTTGATTTCAAGCATATGCACTCCTAGTTACTGTTATGGTTGTGCTAATCAAGGCCATGTGCTGCATAAATCCGCGTCCGATGTTGAATTTCTTACGATCAAATGGCTCCCCCCGAGTTCTGATTGTGGCTCTCGTCAATTTCTGGTGTAAGGTGAGAAATCTCCAAAAAACTGATCATTCCTCTCATTTACAGAGCATATGGATGATAACTTGAAGGCGGCTGCGTCAGAGGGACGTGTCAACGATATATACGAGATTCTTGCAAGAGATCCATATGTTCTAGACCGCCTGGATAAGATACCCTTCGATGAGACTCCAGTACATATAGCTGCAAGGTCCGGGAAAACCCGTTTCGCCATGGAAGTTGCAAGACTGAAGCCATCACTTGCATCAAAGCTGAACAAAGAAGGGCAGAGCGCCATGCACGTGGCCTTGGAATCGCAGAATATTGATACTGTTAGAGGGCTTGTATCGATAGACCGGGACCTCGTCCGAGTCAAAGGAAAGGAAGGGATGACCCCCTTGCATCTTGTAGCCAAAATGGGGAATGTTTCTTTCTTGGAAGAACTTCTGTTCTCCTGTCACTTGTCCATCGAGGACTTGACAATTCGCAGAGAAACAGCACTCCATATTTGCATCAAAAACAGAAAATTGGGAGCCCTCCGCGTTCTGTTCGGGTTCGTTCACCGAGTGAGCAAGGAAGAGATCCTGAACTGGAAAGATGAAGATGGCAACACCGTCTTGCACATCGCAGTATCCACAAATTTCATCAAGGTGAATCCCAATTCAGATATAAGAAAATGGTATTCAAATAAAGAGAATGAATTTCAATCTAACTGGAACTTGCTTACAACTTTTATTGAATGAATTGAAGGCAGCAGAGTTGTTGCTGAATAGTGTCAACATGGACGCGAAGAATCTCCAAAATTCCACTGCTCTGGACATCTTCGAGAACCAAGGCCAAGCACAAAACCCCGACATGGGAATCATACTACGGCGAGCATCAGTGTTTTCCTATTTCCTGAACTCGCTAATCCAGAGGCGAGACAGGCAGTTGGGAGTTATAGGCCCCGCACGAGGCCTAGGAAACATTGCAGGTGACATTCGCAGCGTAGTCCTGGTTCTTGCTGTGCTAATAGCCACGGCAACCTACCAAGCAGTCCTCAGCCCACCAGGCGGGTACTGGCAGGAGAGCACTTCGTCCCACGAGGCCGGGAAAATGATCATGGGGTCTTGGAAGTGCTCGTACTTTAGTTTGTTGAACACTGCTGAATTCTGTGCTTCCGTGTGCACCATCATTGTCCTGGTCATGGGGCTGCCATTTTCGTTTTTCCTGGAAGCATGTACGATGTTTATGTCTTGCTCATACTTCGTTTCGGTGTTCACCATCTTCCCATCCCTGGACCTTACGACGATGTTCCTGCTCTGGATGTTCTGGGGGATATCGATCTTCTTCCACCTTGTGGCATTCGAGGTCCATCGGCGGAAACGGGAGAGACGGAACATGGGGAAAGGTGCATGGAGCTTCGAGACTGATTTTTTGGAATGAAATCAATTGTACATAGTCAAAGCATAATTGATCTGCTCCCACCCTAGGCGGAACATCGGCGGAAATGAGCGATATTGATCTTCTTCCACCTTCCTGGCATTTGTACATAGTTCGAGTATAACCAAAGTTTGTAACTATAGAAAAAACGTGAAATCAATTGGATGAATTGGAATGCCTGAAATTTATTTTTCCTATTTCTTGGCATGTTCCCTTCTCCTCTTAGTTTTTTAACCAAAATTTTTTTCTATTAAATGTCAACATCGATGATTATTTTTCAAACTCCACTTTCCGAGGTAAAATTATGCAGAGTTGTAATCTATATTATAGTACAAATATAGGTGCATGGTCCAATCATAGCACCCAATTCCACAACTACCCATCATCAAGTAAGTTATGAATAAAACTGAACAATAAGTTCCAAATTATTTATTCCTCATTAATCGTAATAAAATCAAAATTCACGCGAAAGTTTATTTGATAAAGTATTTTCCATGGCAAGTATGAATAAATATTTTCATAAAAAAAAATTCCATTTCTTATTAATTTATTAACTGTATGTTTGTTTTGAGAAAATATCGTGCGAAAGAAAGCGTGAGAAAGAGAAGGAATGAAAAAAATGAAAATTTCTCTTGTTTAAAAAACCCATTTGAAAGAAAATTCACTGGGAAACTCAACAAGTTTTCTCTCCCAAGCAACTGTTCATGATCTCATGGAATTGGCGAGAAAAATTGGAAGAAAGAAGGCTTCCTTGATGGGTTTTTTTAAACTAAATTACCAGAATATTCCTTTCTTTTATCCACTAAAAAATACATTAACTTATAAAATGAACATAAGTATTCTTTTTTAATATTATTTTTTTTTCCTCCACTCTCTCGTAATATTAAAAAAAATTATATTTTTTATTATCATTTTTTATTTTTAACTCATCTAAGCAATTCATAAAAAAATAATTTCTTTCATTTTTTTGTTCTTTTTTGTTTTTTTTTCACACCTCACCTTAAATCCAATTGGCCAATTCCAATTGTCTGAGGATAACTTTGCACTGCATCAAACCAAGCCTTGTGCTGACAGACACCCAAAACCTACGTAGGGAAAGAGCAAAATGTCAATTTCAATGGCCTTTTTCTCTTCTCCTCGGCTAACCCATCTTCCCAATTTCACCCATAAACCAACTCTTTCTCTCAGACCCACGAGGCCCCTGCCCTCCCTCTGCGCTCCCAAGGCGTCCACTGACGATGGAGCTAGAGTTTCAGCCACTACTGTCACTGTAGAGGAACCAAAGTTAGGAGAACGGAAGGCTTCTGGGTCGGCTCCGGTGGCCGAGGAAAGCTCCTTGGAGAATAACGGAGCGGTGATGGAAGAGAAGGATGTTAAGATCGAGAGTAAATTTGTGGACCCCAGATGGATTGGTGGGACTTGGGATTTGAAGCTGTTTCAGAAAGATGGGAAAACTGATTGGGATGCTGTCATTAATGCTGGTGAGAAGTTTGGGTTTTCTTTTTTGCACTGTTCTTTGATTGCTTATTTACTTAAGTATTTTTAGTCTTTTTTTATGGATTTTTTTTTTTAAGTGTGTTGTTTTGCACTTTAATCAGTATCTACATGACTTGAATAGTAAAAATCTGATGAAGTTTAACAGAAAGGCCATCGCCAATTGCTCCCTTTTGCTTGTTAAGTGCCGAATCAGTCTCCTGTTGAGTATGACTGTGTATGATTGGGGGCATGAGGACTATTATAATTCAGTTTTAATGGCCCAAAAGATGGTAACTTTGGCTGAAAATGATATAAAACAGAATATTAGCTTGTGTGCTCAGTGGACTGAAGTAGACAGTAACTGGAAACATTTGTTTCAAATGATTCCATGAGAAAAGGAGTCACTTGGGTTTTGCCTGAGTCACACTAAGTTTGATCATCGAAGGAGAAGTTTCTGGCAGGGTTGAGGGGGAGAGAAGATGGAATTGCCTAAGTTAATTACTTCTGCTCTTTTCATTCATCATGCGTGCATTTATTGTTGATGTGTGCATTTATGTATTTAATAAACCAACTAGGTACTTGT